>UZAN01039524.1:5476-37244 GCA_900618425.1 Echinostoma caproni
ATGTCATAAAATCATTTGAACTCTCGCATATATTGTTTTTTCATATTTAGACACCATCAGAAATGACTACTTCAAAAATTGAATTCATTCAGTTCCCACCTGACAGCCCGAATTTGAATGTGATCGAAAACTTTTCTTCTGTGTTGAAAACAGAGCTGAGTCACCTTCCTCTAGAGTGGTCGTTGGAGGCCAAGGTAAGGCATATACTGGTGGAAACTGATAACAGTGATCTAATTTCCAAGTTGGTGGACTCCATGCCAAAACGACTGACTCAAGTGCTCGAAAATAAGGGAGGATGCACAGATTATTAAAAATATAAAACTCCTCAATCTGTGTAATTGATATAAGTTCTTTTCACGAATACATTTTTACCATTTCCCTTTACAGATGTTCCCCTATCTTGCAGTCGATGCCTCACCAACCATAGTTGAAATCGAGAAATTGTACTTTTCTAACGCGCTCGGCCAAAAGAAGCAACCATAGAAGTTAATACTATTATAAAAATTTTGCGGGTGACCTGGGATAATATCATGCACATTCCCGTGCATGAAAATGAAAATGTTTTGCAATGAGAAAAACAGATTCGGGAAAATTCATGATGTTGCAAGAGTTTGGTTAATACCTGTACATAGGAAACTGGATTCTGATTTAGGGAGCTGTTGGACACAAACCAGATTCCCGCATTTCATTATGATGACTGTATACTAAAACTCCGGATTGAATTTATATACCTGCTTTGGAACTTGACAGAGGCGTAGTAAGTTCAACAGACTTCTCTATCTACTCAACATACATAACCACCTTATCGGCATTCAAAACCCAAGCGTAACTGAACTTCCTATCACCCGTTCTAGGTTTTACGAGTTGAACTTATCCCATTTTTTTGTTTGCTTGAGAGTGGACTTTTCAGTTGTCTAATTATCGACATGACACAATAAGAAAAAAACCCTAAGGTAGCAAACGTCAACACAAATGGTTAATAACATCATTTGGATGAGCTAGAAACCTGCATAGAAACATAAATGTCACAGACTGAAAGCCTTCGGAACATGAAGCATATTGTTGATCAGATCAGATGAGAACACCGACAGGATTAGACTCGTTTACTCCACTGTTTAGGTGATTTTCAAGCACTATAAGTGTTTTGAGGGAAGGTTTTAGGGTCCTTTAATATAAGAGGACAAATCAGGTAGCATGTAAAACGTCTTTAGGAGAATAAACATGCGAAAGAACTCCATAAATTAGTTATAAGTCTTTGATAAAGGGATCAGGGAACATCCTAGCAGTGACGTATTGTTGATGTGGTTAAGTGCTTTCAAGTAAAAAGCGCAAGTTGATACAGTCAGCTATAGTTTGCGTTGCGAGAAGTGATGTCAAATAGATTGAGTGACAAGGTTTTGATTACGTAAGATTGCGTTCTCGGGTAAAGACGAAACAGTTTGCCGCATTGGGACGATCACTTTGCACGTAATCAATCACCACGCCATGAAGGGTTTGCTATCATTAGAGTAAATTGTAGACACCATTTTTCCTCAAAAATTTGCAGAAACAATTCACAAACACGGATGTGTATCTACGATCATTTCAGTGCATCACAACATGAACATACTCCAAATTCAAGGTGATTTTCAAATTCAGTAAAATAACGCACGGAAGACGAGGACCAGATTGCTGATAACAACGCACTACACCAGAACTAAAAAAACGAAAGAATGTTGGTAGCGCATCAGTATTACCTTCTTGATTAACCTCCACCCTTTTAAACTTGCATGATTTGGTTTGTCCATTGTGATGGACAATCTTGTCTTGGTCGTACGCATGACTATAAACATCACACTGACTGCAAGATACACGTTTACAGGTGCAGAGAGGTGAACATGAGAAAACTGTGTAAACCACGAATGTTTATGCTGAGATGAACGAAGTTTGATGCCCATAAGAAACCAGCAAACTTGGTTTGTGTTACATCCCATATAGAAGAAACGCAAAGTGGTAGGATCATCTACTCGATTTTCTACTGCTGGTTTTGCGTCCTTATTTTGTATCCTTGAGTTTCATCCTAAGTGGGATCGAGCAACTGCTGATAAGAAACAACCAGGCCAAAACAGCTGTGCAGTGCGCCCTAGCTTTTTCAATCCTCGCCTCATTTGCCCGTTATACGTTAAAAATCAATCCCCAATCTCCAATGGTTGATTGATAATACCTTTTGCAGAATTGCCCTGATGAAAAGTTGTTAAAAACATTATTCATGGATAACATTGTTAAGGTTTCCGTTTATATAATTTTGCTATATCTGCCTGATGTAGAATGGTAATTATGGGCTAACCAACCTCGTTGTTGCGGGCCTCAGACGGAAACTGTGCACGATAGCCTGATAGGTAAAAGTTCGAGTTCCAATTCATGGAGAATGGTGTATCACCCCTTCCCGCTCCCGAGTAGTTTAAGGCATGATTGCTACCATAAAAATAGCTGTGTTTGATTGCTGTGTTCCTTCTGAAACTGCTACTGTAAAACATGGTTTTGGATGAGGTTCTTGAGCAAATGCTTACGTTTATTTGGAGGGAAAATTTGCGGGCCACTCAATTTATTTTTTGCAGTCACCAAAAAACTGTGTACGATTGTCTTCTGTTCACGCGGTGAATCGTGAGTTGACGCGTTTTTTCTGAGCTACATCATACTGAATCCCTGAAAACTGTCTGTCAAATGGTTTCATTAGAAAAAGAGATATCTTGGGAATTTGAATAAGATTTCTTGAAGTCACAAGCTTCTTGGATCATTAATCATCCTTTTCTACTGCTCCCACTTCAACTAAGACATTATTTTGATTTCAAAAAATGGCGCAGCACCCAAGTATTCAATAAATAGATTTAAGTATTTACTCATATGAACTTGCGATTGAATTTAAAGCCAAAATATATTTTGTGCTCAAAACGCCTGTACCGCAACTCACAACTGATTCTCGGGAGCCTTGCTTCTAAGTGCACTTTCATGACCACACGTTCAACCCGCCCTCTCCTGGAGCGATAGGCAGAATGATCGAAACGCGTCCTACCAAACGTGTAATTATGGCTGTTTGTGCGAAAAGTGACGGTCGGCAAGTGCACAAAGTGGACACTATATTGTTTTTCGGTCATGCTCTCTCCAAACCGAGGAAAACATTCCCCTCACGTTTGTCTATCCCCATCGTCTCACGAGCACTTCGGACGCGATTTACCCCCTCAAGCGATTGAAACTGATTCATTGGGCAATTACAGTTCGCCTAGTCGGAGGAACAGAAAAATGAATGAATGAACTCTCCCCCGGGAATCGACGCCGATAACTCCTTTTTAGTTTTACAATAACCCATCAGGCCCAATACCAGTCTAACCACCTCCCCGCTTTGTGGGCTGCTGAAGAAAGTAGTGATGAGAATTCTGAGCTGTACACTCCGTTTCAATACATGCAATTATTATTATCAGTCTATGATTAGTTTCTATCGAAGTTTCGTATCAAATTTGCGATTTGTGTCCAACTTTCGGGGTGAACGCCTTCACTCCCCTCTCCGACCGTACTAACAGAAAACTGCCGAAAGACGAAGACAGACGGGATATTTCGTCCGTCTCATGAGATGAACAAGGGCGAAAAATGGACTGCATACATACAAACGAGGAAACTGGAATAACACCTACACACGTTTAACTCAGTCACGTAAAATGCACCGGTGTTCATCACCTGAGGGTACGCACACCGTGTATCCAGCGTAAGGAGAAGCTATCGTATTCGGTTGAAAACTCCTGGCACGGTTGTTTTGTGTGTGTGTTAGGGGTCCGAAGTCAACGATTTGGCCAGACACGAATTCCCTCTGCCCAGCATGGTTAGTATGATTACTCTTCATGTATATTGCTAGATAAATGCGCTCAGATAAACGACCCGATTACCCTTTAGACTCGCACGAGCACGCATCATCCAATAGTGAATTTATATTTTTTCCCCAGGAGTGCATCAACCTGAGCCTCAACAGTAATCGTAGTTCATTTATTTTACGATACAACGGAGGGGGGCAGGGTGTTGAAAATGTGGACCGAACTACAGTCCCCAAATAGTCTATTGAGCATTAATCTACTGGCTTTCGTGCCAGAGATAATATATTTAGACGGTAGTACGAATCCCGTCCCTCAAAATGAGCCGGGCTGTCGTGTTCGAGATGGATCTGTGTACAATCGCAATGATAAGCTGTTCGAAAGAGATACGAAAATAGTCCATTGCCTAATGAATTCTTTCATGCTGACGTCGCGTAATACACCCCAAAATGTGTACACGCAATTTAGATGACTGAGAAGATTGTCGGGATAATTTCAAGAACTAATAATAATAAACTAGAAATGGGAAATGTATGGGCACTTGCAGTTTGAAAATGAGACATTCACCCTTGAAACCCATTGAAAACTGGAAACATAATTTGATACTCCCTATATTCACCAATTAGAAATCTATTCGTTTGTCTGTTTGTCTGTCTATCCTTTCGTATATCTGACTCTGTCGGTGTGACCATCCGCTTGTCTTACCGGTCTATTTTACTACCAGCCGGTTAACCGGCGNCTAGCCGATTTACCTTTTTGTCTCTTCGTCCGTCTGTCAGTAACTCTATCTATATGTCTCTGTTTATAGGCGATATTTTACGATTCCTCCCCGTAGTAACGGTATTGGATAAAAACTGAAACTTTCGTTCAGTTCATGTTTTTGCAATATTGTATTCCTTTTAGATGTTTTCTGCCCTTGCATACCTAAGGTTTCTATTTCTGTACTTTAACAAGCAAATTTATTTGGCTTTTGATTTGGTAATTATGCTCTGATTTTTAATCTCTAGCTGTGATACTCCTTTAGAATGAATACAAAAATAATGGTAATTCAATACATGGGAATAGAGCGTATGACATTGTGTTCAAAGGGGAATCTCTAACTTTAGCAACAGATCAGGGAGCTGAAATTTTGAGGTGTGTTGAAAACGGGAACAGTGAGACAACAAGCATATGTGAATGACTACGCTGTTGATCGTACAAAATGCTCTGTTCCGCACCTGGCGTTGTTCCACGCTTTAAATACAGGTATTTATCTCATAAAAACACTTTCACAGTTGATTTGTAAATTGTGTGACCAATAAGATACTCATTTTCACTCTGAAATAGTTGAGCGTTGACGTAATTAATGGTTTAATTTTATATTATAATATATCTTATTATGTAGACCTTCCAGTTAGTATTTATTTTGCATATAATATTTATGTTCAAACAAATATTTAACTGAGGTGAACAGTAAAATATTAGTTTGCAATGAATCAACGGTGAAACGCTCATGTTTCCAAAGAGTGGTGCTATTCTCAAAGCATGGAAAACGCGTTAAAAACGTTCATTATAGCAACGTGTATCTACAGTTAGTTTATAAAACATGTTAGTCATCTTTCCTTATGAAATGGAGCCAAGGAGAATGTGTTTATGAAACAGGTTGGCAGCCACAAACAGTATTTCATTCCGGAGGAACGGATATTCTTGATGATAGCCTTCGCCTGTAAAGAAGTTATGACGTTCCATCAGATTCAGTAATCTATACCCAGGGTCAGAGTAACCAAATAATGATCAAGTGATAAAACGAAGGACAATTCTGAGATTTAAAGTGTTTTACTTTTTGTATAGTGAAAACTTACACAAAGTTCACTTCATAAAGTTTTGTCATCAGCTTCACTGGGAACGCGACATAGAATAATGGAGATAATTTTCGACACAAATGAAGCAGTAGTTTTTCACCGGCCCCCTTGGATTTTATGATAAAAATAACCTCAAGGGGCCACTGACTTTTGAGCATTGTGTCTGATCAAGGCAGAAAAGAATAAGCGAAAGAAGTATACAGAAAACTAAAATGTTGATTGGTATGTTAATTACAAGCAGCAGAGTGATGCCTATGTTACAAACCAAAGTATTTATTCTCTTACAGCGAAATAGACGCCTAGCAATTCACCATAGCTCTCACTGCTAAATGTGGTTATCATTTCGGCAGATTGAAAATTTCGCAGAAACGTTTTATTTGCCATCAACTCTTAGTCACTCACACTTTGGTCAATATTTGAAATAAACGAACGCGTTAACCCAGAGGAAACGATCCATTTATTGAGGTCAGTTTGCTACCTACTACCTGAGATCGACTACAGGCTATCCTGATTATACCTGAGTGTCCTTCTGCAGTTAAGTAGTGAGTAATATTTGATTGCCCAAACCAGTCAGAATTCATTTCCGAGTTTTAATGGGTTCTTTGTTTGCTTAGGGAGGAGAAAACTATGGTAAAGAGTAATTATCGATATCCTGGTTTGGAACAAACTTGTCACGTTTGAGTGTCATATGTGATCCGTTGCCTCACTGTTTGTTCTAGTATGTCAAAATGCATAGGCAGCGTCCCTAATTGAGTTCAAATCCAGCTGCTGTTGCTAATATTCGTGTTGTGCAATGGTATGCAGTCCTCCTGCTATCTAAAAACAGCAAGTTTTTCGACTTCAACTAACTAATCCTGGTGAATCACAAAATCAGGATAATCAAACCGCTCGTGCAGAGTTCGATGATGTTTCAGCAACCAGCTTTGTGAGTCAATAGCTTTTCAACTCACTCAATTTTTCAAATCAACGAATCACTTTATTAAATTTAAGGGATTTTCCATTCATCACACAACCCGTATATGCTGACCTACATGGAATACGTCTTACGTCTCTCTAAAGCCCTCAAGCATCAGCGCTTTAATTTGGACTAGGTTATTCAATCTCTGCATTAAACGGCAGTCAGTTTTTTTCTGCACTCAATAGAATTCCGATTTACGACATTCGCAAACGACTAACCAGTGTCTTTCCTCAATTGATGATTTAATACTTTCATCCTGATGTACTTCTACGCTGGGGTTATTGTTTTCTCTCCACCGTGTTAGGTTATCCTTCACTGGTTCAACTATTTATCGATCAGAATACGTCTATCCAGCTTATGACTGTTCTTGTGTGAACACTCGGCAATGTTTACTAAAGAGTTTAGTTATCCCAGGCACAACTACCTCTCACTTATGATCAGTTCGTACATGACACTCCACTATTTGCAAGAAGGCATCCTATCTTCGAGACACTGAAGACAATCTTCTTCTGAAGATTTTGCCTCTCATACGTCTCACATTTGTAGATCCGTGACGTTAAATTGAAACCTATTTAGACTGATTTTCCAGGAAGCTGCTTCAGTTCACCTGATCGCGGAATAACTGGGAAGCTCTAACTTGATCCGGTGTAGCTCTTTTTTGATATCCGCTGGGATTTCATACGCTTGTGTGGAAATATTATATTATTGTCTTTGGTAACCAGAAACAGGAGTTCACTTTGTTGAGCTTTAGGTTATCCTTAGCGGTCAATTGAATCCTCTTAGTATCTCAAGTGGTACGGTTTTATGTGTGCATCTTCACGTTTCAGAACGAATGCGATATCGCAAATTGGACTTCAGATTTGGTTTTAGATTTACTTTAGAAAAATACTCTTATTTTTTGCACTTTCCATTTGTTTTGGAGAACCAATTAAATTGTAGCTTTGAACCCATAAACTCAGGTTATTTGAAAGTACACAGCTGATATAGAATTTCAGTCCAATTCCCAGAAGAGTTTAATTCATCAACTGTGTAGTCTCCACGCTTTGCGTACCATTCAAACGTAAGTTAAAAATGTCAACGTTATCATCGTTTAAGCCGACTTGTTGCTAGATTTTGAAACGTTCGAGGAAGTTGTGGACGTTTTTGCTGGAAACCTTTCTCACTTTGGTCATACAGCGCTACGAAAGAGACAATGCAATTCGAAATTTTGACGCGTTTTAAATGCTTTTTGGCACACTTAATGATTATAAATGACGCAGTCTACAGTAATTTTAAATGCTCATGAGAAATATTTGCACGCAAATGTCAAAATATGAATTGACACTTCTCGTTTTAAAAATAATCGCATAGAAACAATGAACTGACTGCTTATGAAAGCAGTGTTTGAAAAAGAAACGTTTATCTACGTTTGATTGACTCTCCTATGATCTAATTAGCACTGCGGTAAAAACTATGCACCCCACACAACGGATGTGAATTTGGGTCTCACAGATCGACACAACTGAGGATGGAACCCAGGATCTCACCGGTAGAACGCAATTATTCTACCGACTCGAACATAAGGCAGCCGATTGAACCACTTTTCAGTTAGGATATAAATGATTTAGCACAACCTCACTTTGCGATCCAAATACAGGCAACACTATTTGCACATCTAAGCACTAGCCTCCCGGGTTGTGACTCAATTTGAAACATCGTTGCCTGCTGGCCAAGTTGGAAGTGCACTTGCGTTCTACTTATGAGGTTATGGATTAGAAGATCCCCAGTGGAATCCATGGGTTCTCACTGAGGATGAGAATCAACTGGGTCGAAGCCGCTGTCCAGTGCTTCATAGCTTTCCAGTTCACGTTTTATTTGTTATTAGCGTGACGGAATTCACCATATAAACGATAAGGCAATTAACCGCAGGTATAAACTTAGATGGTCCGTAGAAAGCAAATAGTTAAGTGCATAAACAGTCTGGAAAGCCGATGTTTTCAATTATATATTCCATACTTTGGGGACATATACGTTTTACTCGGGCATTATTCTTAATCTTTCCCTCGTTTGGTCGGAGAGCGCAGGGAGAAGTAAAGACTCAGTCATGGGTGATCGTGTGCCGTCCAGAACACTTAGACAGTTGACTTTGTGACGTAGTTTACCTGGGGCTCACAGTCTCCACCCCGTTGACTCCTAACACACCAAAGCTTGTGATTGGTTGGCTCATATATATCGTTTCACCACTGATCTCCTTTTTTACAGCCCTGTCTCGGTGAGCTTTGGCCTCTTCCATTCTTTCTCTCTCAGCAAAACAGTTTCACGCATAATCAGAAGCACAGAGTTCACTCCTATAGATTTATATCACCCGAACTGTATATTTCTCAAATTATCCACAGCAAAGAACTGATTGTGTATGTAGAATCGATCTAATTGGACTCATCATTGTCCGACAGATGAGAACAAACATCGTGGTCTACGGGACAATCATTTTAAATTTGAGTTCAGCACGCAAGTTTGAGGAGAAACGAATACAGTGACATGCTCACATAAACAGGTAAGAGTCAACAGTCATTATCTGTTTATTTGTTTGCATTCGTATTCATGCACATCGAATGGTTCGATGGCGTACATATGTGCTTGCTTAAATGTTTGCGAGTCTTTTTCAGATTCGAACAGACCGCATTTGTTGAATACAAGTGCACTATCAAAACTGCTGTCAAAGGCTTTCAGATTTTGATGGGCGGGAGATTGATAGGGTTGCCCATAATGAATTGTATTCCTTGAACTTTGCATCACAACAACCCATTTTGAAAAGCGTTTTAATTAATACTCGATCAAAATGTAAGATTTGATATTTTTTTGTTGAGTTCGTGAGTTCTAAGTTGTAAAACCGGTGCAGCTTTCATAACTTCCATGTAAATCAACGTATATTTGCTTCTGTTGGTCACTCTTATTTTCCGATCTAGAGAGCCAGAGTTACCATGCGTTACCATGCGTTACCATGTATTATCACAGTGGCCATACAAGAACTAATCTGGATGACTTATTTCGTTCATCGGTGAGTTATCGAAATCAACCAGTCTAAGCTCGTAGTGAGCTGCATCCATTGATTGTGTTCTACCAGATAAAAAGCACATTCATGCGTGAATTGAAATGTTCAGTCTTTGTTTCAAGATTGCTGTTGGTACGAGACACTCAGAGCCATTAAATACGTTTTATTTGTTTCCCAATTTAACTAACCCTTATTCGAGTTAAAGCGAGCTGGTGACTGCGGGAAAGCAATACATGCCGATAACATATTTTAGCTCCCGAAGTTTTAGATTTCTAGCATCAATTCTCACGTTTTCCAAATATTCGATAGAACTTCAGTTGGCTGCTTTCATTTCATACATGTATTCATTGAGGGCAAGACTGCTTACTTAAAATACTTGAAAGTGTGCAAGAAATAACTCAAACCAGATAGTAAACTGGTGTAAATCAGTCACGCTATGGAATTAAATGCCTTTAAAGGAATCGGATTTTAAATGGTAATCGTAACAAAATAGTCCTAAGTTTGATGCTGTAGGTGAATCGTAAGGGTTGATTATGCAAGACCGAATACTTTGCCGCAAGGGAAGGATAACATGACACATACCGTTCGCAATATTGATTACACCTGATACCAACTGATACCAATAAAATGAATTTCCTTATCAGCTTTTCATTTTGTGTTATTGGAAATTTTGACAATTTTACAGATTGTTGGACGCCAGGCTACCCCTACTTTCTCAATCGTATCATGTTGTATGCTGATGAATCGTGCCACAAAATAAAATTGCCTCTACAAATAGACATTTCTTCCTGTGCTACATTTATTCCAGTCCAGAATCATGCCAAACTGATTGATCAAAATTGCTCACATAACAAGCGGCGCAAACAAGAAGCATCGTTTTTGTACGAAACAGTCGATGAATACAGGGTTTATAGATGGAAACAAAAGTTTGGTATTTACGTCAGAGTATTTTCAAAATTTAATTATGTGATTCTCCATTGTTGCACACACACATATTTGCACATATGTCATCAGAAAACAATTTTGGCCTCCTATCTGGGGAACCCTGTCAAAGCGCAGGTAGCTGTTTTGTGTAAGCCTTGAACCCTTACAGTAAATTCAAGACCCAATTGTATTCAAAAATAACGTCTGATCTGAAAGTAAATTTGATTTTAACAAATGAATTCTCAAAATTGTAAGTCTCTTGTGGTGTGCATCTTCGTAAAATAATGTTACTGAGAGTTTCATTTTATGAACAGAAATTTCACGAAAATCGATTTTGAAAAGTATATCCGCTCACCGAAGGATTCAACGGTGAACTGCAGAGAAACGCGTCGGAATGGATTCGATGACATTGCATTTTCAGAGCAAAACTATCTCGGTTGAAGTTGACGTGTGATCATGCTAACTAACAAACTTTATAGGGTTATTCGTCGTAAGAAGAACTAGTTGATTTTAAACACCGATTCGATCGAACTGCAGAAATATATATCCCACAAACATCAACCACAGAAAACCAAATGTGATTTCGAATAATAAGTGAGATTTTTCTGAGTGACAACGCCTGGCTCTTAACCCTCAAAATGGCTTCGGACAAAATTCGGTAAAATGTCAAGATCCTGCTAAGAAAAAGGTTATTTCTTGATTACATGGCCAAAGATTGCTTCAAATCTTCAAATCTTTTATACTATCTCGGATTTGTTCGCCCATGGTAACCACATATTTGACGATCTTTGTGATTTGGAGTATGTTTTCATTACATTTTTAATTAGCGAAGCAAATAGCTTAATCATTGATGAGGTGTACCGGTAGTATTTCGAAATTCTGATACAGACGTAATGAGCACTTCACAACTTTCCCATCTACTTTTAAAGTAATAATTTTGTTAGATACTTCAAATCGTCACTGAGGAAAAGTTTATCATCTAAAGTAAGCATTTCATGCGAATGCTGTCAAAATTATCTGATACAATCTGACGTTGAAAGAACTGTGACCATGGTAATCAGAGCGCTCGTCAAAGATGTTGCGACATGATCGAGTGTTGGCGGGAAAAAATGTCTGACCAATTCGTGCAACTGAGTTGTTATTTTTGGGGCTTTTGTTGCAGGAAAATTTCTGATTTTTCTCTTACGGGTTCGAAAAAGAAACGGAAAATACGGATGACTGAGTTGAAATTCAACCAAATTTAGTTGGTATTTTCCAAGAAATCGGTGAACGCTCACGCCAAAATGTTAACAACCGTGGCATGTAGAACAATAGAAAAGGAATTTCCAATCACTTTCTGTGTTGACCCAACTGCATTCATACTAACGACAAAATATCTGGAAATCCCAATCATTTTTCGCACACATAAATACACAGAATTTTGTATACCAGGAGGATCTTTAAATATTTACTTCAAGGACGAAGTTTTAGGGTTGGGCGATAAATAGGATTCAATCAGAATCACACTCCTAGGGTGGCGTAAATCTCTTTCTGTTTGACTGCATTAACAAGTTGGCAGCTTGCTTCAATTTTACTAATGACGATGCAAGAGAAATGCAGTCGAATTCCATAGACCATTTCCAAGACACAAATGGGATGAACCCGAAGCGATTTTTATCTAAAGTCTACGGTGGTGACTTTGTTCTAGCATTGTTATAGCATTTCATTTCTACTTGTGGTATTTGTTGGAGCTTACTCAAAGCACGTGTGATAGAGCGTTGAGTCTGAATTTGGCAGTCCAATTCCAAAACACAGAGTTTTCTGGAATTTTACCATCGATTTTTTACGAATTCTACATCAATACCATAAAGGAATCTATCGAACGAAGTTGTCTATCATACACGTTGCGGTAGAGATAAGCACATGTTGAACACATTTTTAACCATTCATTTATCCCTTGCGTGGAACACCTCCCGATTTTTTCGTTTACAACTATTGCCAACTGTTTTTACGTTACACGTAATCTCCAGTCATATCGTTTAGGTGTGTTTCAACTAAAATTTTCCTCTGTTCAACTTTAAGGTCACCATCTCTTTTGTCCTAATTCAAAAACAATCATTAGTTGATGATGCGAAATACTAAACACAAAAATCATTTAACTTTTTAGTTTGCAGTCTAAGGATAATTTGAAATAGTGTGTGGTGCTTTTATCAAATCTGCATAACTGCTGTTATAGATCAGCGTAGATTTGGAGTTCAATTATACTTCGCCTGGGTTTAACAAAATTTGAAAGTGAGACAGGTTTTAGAGTCGATTTTTACATCACAATAAATAGGTGGTGAAAATGGATTGTAACGGTGGTCACCTGAGTTGACTTTGTTTGACTTCATCAACTATGGAGATTCAGCTACCGAAATTGTACCCAGGACCCCACAGATAGAACAAAACTAACAAAACAAAACAAAGCTTTATATTTTAAATAAATATAACATAAAAGATTTATTTAAAAATGGTCAAACAAAAGGTTGTTGTGTGATACAAAGCAGTGTTTATGTTCCTGAACAGTAATAAGGATGAGGAGGAACAGCTTTCGGAGTATTGAAAATGTAATTTGCATCCTATGCTCGCCACTAATTACGGATATAACTTTCAATTTAAATGTTATTTAACACGAGATAACTCTTTTTGAAGTGATGACTGCAGCATTTTTGTACAATATAACCAAGTGCACCGTGGCTCTATCAAAAACAAATTAAAAGATAAGGCCGAAAATATTCGAATTACAACGTATTGTCGTTCACTTTGTCGCCTTCTTTCATCTGTATTTGTATTTGCATAAGTTGTGTAAACATATATGCTTACATTTCAGTTAAACATGTACACTGTTCGTCACGCGGATTGAAATAATAATAATAATAATAATAATAATAATAATGAAATATAATACGAACGGTAAAGAATGTCGATGCTATTTGTTTCATGTACAAACTCTTGGCTTAGTTCACTCACGAACTGTTCCTTTTTGATTAAGAGTCGAGCCAGGTAGGGTGCGGAGGAATTTTTATAAATGTTAATGCGAGAGAGTAGATGCCAAAATGGGGAGCTTTTGGACGGATCGGGACGACAAGACGATAGATCAGGATGTAGTAGATGAAGAGGGTCATCTTAAATCTTATGGTCAAATTTAACATAAGAGTTGATGTGACCATTAATGAGTTCTGTGGTTAATAAATTGATTGGGATTAATGAAGCACGACTGATTAACATCAAACCACGGCGCATAGGTTTAAAGTCTTGTTTTAAAAAACCGGGAAACACTACAGGGGAGCAATCGAGTAGAATAGGTAAAATGCATTGGTGAAGGGAAGGGGACAGACTGACTGTAAGGTTCGGAATTGTCTGAGTTTGCTTAACTGAAAAGATAACCTTCTTAGTTTTACCATACAGTTAGAAAAAGTGTGTAGAACAATGAGGATTGTTGTCGATGGTGACTCCCATATACTTGACTCAAATAATTCTGGATACAGGTTTACCGGTAATGGTAGCAGAGTCCTTTGGAAATCAGGAGTATAAAAGACTGAAACTACAATCTACGCACTTAGAAATGTTAAGACCGAGATCAGATTGGTCAGAAAACTGTTGGATGTGGGATCGATTTCCAGTAAAAGAATGAAATTACGAAAGAAATGAAACTACCTGACACAAAACAGCGTCATAAGCATGCTTCTGGATTTGCGCGCGGGGTGGGACTGAAAGATAACTAATAAAAATAGAAAAAAATATGGAGATAGAACAGTACCTTCAAGAACACCAGAACTATTAACAAAACGTTTTGATGTCCTCCTTCCTAATTTGGTGCACCGGACCGTCTGTGAAGCAGTCAGCGAGCCATGAGAAAAGCTGTCTGGAGTGCCGAAGGATTCAAGTTTGAAAAGAAGGAATGATCGGTAAACAGAATGAAACGCAGAAGAATAGTCGAGAAAAGCCAAACGGACAGACGGCCGAATCGTTCAATGACTTGCTAATAAAATGCAATAAAGTGGTTACGGCGTCCAATGTAGATCTGTTTGGTGTGTACGCCAATCCAGATGATCGGGATACCCCACTTCAAACAGTTCAGGTCTGAAAGGTTTAATTACGAACGTTTTTAAGCTTGATACAGTAAGCTATACAATAAACTAAGAACTGTTTAAAACAGTTTGTCGGTGCTACCGTTGCCTGGGTGCATTTATTAAATCCGTCTTTTAAGACTTAAACAAAGAGCAATGATTTTATTCTTGAAACATCAAGATTACAACAAGCATCCGTGAGAATCAAAACACCTTTCACATGTGTGACAACCATAGTGTGAGCGAAATCCGGTCATGGGAATGGATAGCTCGTTGTTTCTCTGTCCATCTTTTTCAAAATTTCTAGCTGAACAATTTGAAATAAATTGTGGTATTTGAGACTGTAGATGACTCACCGCAAACGAGCTTGTTTGCTATTGTGATTTTCTTTTGGTGGGTAATGATGACCTACTTGGACACGTTTCTAATTTCTCCGCACGTGAGAATACGGTTAATCGATTGATCAATGGATTGGTTACAGGACGAATACTAGTTATATGAACGTCATGTGGCTCGATGCTCGAAGGTTCGGTCACAGACACGTGTGCAGCAGTCCGCTCTGTTTTCTCTCTTTATCCACAGCTGCTGCGTTCATTTAAGTCCCTACTAAGATGGATATACAGATCTTTATCATTCCAGGAATGGTTTATATTGCATTAGGCACACACATGTGGTGCGTGAATAAGACAAAATTACATAAATTTTCTCCCACATGTACACATTATTAAATTGTATGTAAGGTAAATGGAATCCAGTAAACAGATTCGCGATGGCAGGGCATCACATCAACACACACAGACAATCGGCACAAGTGGACAAAACATAGACAGAAGCATACAAACACAGAATCACACCATTAGCTTTTCATCGTCGTGGATCACAGGACAAAGAGTCTCTAAGACGGAAAAGACTAAAACACTTTGTATCACCCTCTTTCCACGCACCCACACTATAGTCCGTCTCCACCCGTTTCCATCTGCATTCACCCGGTCATCTCTGTACAACAATTTGGTGCAACCCAATTGCGCTTTGATCATGACGATTCCGTAAGCGCCCAGCCATCAGAAACATCAACCAACCTGGGGCGACTAGACCGCTCTAATGGCTTGTTATGGTAGAGTGCAGTTTGGCGTCTGAGCGCCGTGAAGTGGTTAGCCCTGGACGCTTGAGTTAATCGCTTCTGATGGTGGGAACCGGATTTATCACACATATCCACACACACGAACACTTTCGTCCTCTCTTTCTCTCTCTGCGGTATCAACAAACCACTGGGTGTATGAGAAGTCGGAGGTAAATGTGTGTATGTGTGTGCAAACAAGGATCGTCGTATGCCACCGACAGACAGATTTACCAGATGGTGTGGGACATTGAATAGGATGAAATTTCCACCCTTTCACGCCACACTTTATTCTGACAGCACCATTATCACTGCACTTGGTGTAATCAAACCAAGCATTTCTCCTATCACATGGATCTTTAACGTGAAACAGAAGAACTTCAGTCTTGGCATGCACTGGGTTGGCGTATCACATCACATAATGAACACACAGATTTGGTGATTTCGTACACATGGGACAATAATAATAATAATAATGACTATAGAGATTTATTGGTCGTGATTTGATGATATATATATACTGGTTTAAGTATATCCACAAACTGTACTTTAGAGGTTTTATTAAAATCATTTTCTAAATAGGAGCATTTTCCATTTGACAGACAAGAAAATAATTTGTTTCCAATCGGTTTCGAACGTTCTATTTAGCAAATGTGATGCCAAAGAAAATGACCAAACCCCTATCTGTCTGGCTGAGAAATGTACATAGGAATAGATGTTTGAGTGAGTGGGAAGATTGAACCTATAATTGAGTTTTAAATCCCCGGAAAAGCTGATAGTTTAGTTACATATATTGGAGAACCCGTTTGTCAATCAATAATAGTCTATAATGACATGTGCTCTGGGTTAGATGGCCGCCTCCGGCGTGGTCGTATGACTGCTTAGGCACACAGGAAGCAAAAAAGGACAACTGAGAAATTTGGAGAACAAACGGGAAACGAATAACGGTAGTAGAGAATTTTCACGATTGCTCATCAATAAACGGCGAAATTAATTTACCGGATTCCACCTTCTCATTGATGTTTGCAAGTTGTCATTTATAATGCAAAACTTCAGGACGATACAAACCGAACAAGTGATGGACAGTGGTTAGATGTATTTCCCCAGACGAGGTTTGTTCACCACCACCACCACTACCTGAGTGTTCCTATTCTCTGTGTTGTTTCCTAGCCATAAGGGTATCATTATCTATTCAATTACAGAAAGTAAAACGGAAGATAAAAAGAAAAAAGATTTTGGTGTAGACGAGATATGAACTGTTTAGAAAAGGAAAACGAAGATGAATATAATACGAGGTTTGAAATAAACATTTTTTTACGGGACGCGACAGCAGTAAGGATGCATGAGTTTGGGAGGAAAATGAACCATAATGTGGTGATTCTTTAAGATCATGTAAGCGTCAATGTTTTTGGTAAGTGACGTTCCTCATACATTCTGGGCTTCACAACGTTCGTGATAATGGGAAATATTATACATGATTTAGAAATGAAGCCTTGTGGGTGCTAGGTTCGTCCTAATCCCAAGCCCCTTACTGCAGTTGTGAGTTCATCATGAAATAGGTTTGAGGGATTTTTATATAAATACACCGAACTATGCTTTGGTGAGGAAAAACGGAAATTACTCAGTCAATACTTTCTTCACTTTCCATATGCATCGTGCTCGCCGTAGCAAACATCTCAAAGGCACAACAGTTGTTTTGGATATATGTGATTAGTTCACCTTGCCAAAATGAACTTTTAACTATCGTGATTAAGAAACACTGAAGCTTTCTGTTTCTTGGACGTTAAATCCATGCATTCTGCGCATTGCAAGAACCGGGAACTTGGAACCGATTGCAAAAAGGCATAATTAGGTAATTCACAGAAAGCATCCGTATATTTCACAATACTCAGTTATATCAGACAGTACCAGTTCAAAATCCACTATTGGTATATTTTCGTGACAGATCTTCTGACATGTAAAGAAATGTTCAAATACAATTGCTTAAACGTGATATCCTCATAAGTGGATTATGGCACAGGGTTCCATAAACCGCATGAGGCGAACGGAAATTACCGAGGAACGAAGAACGACTAATTAGTACAGAAAATTTCAAATTCTATCATAACCATTGTTTTGTTTCAACGAGGGTAAATCACAGTGCGTTTAACTGCGATTATTTACACGGCTGAAGTTCGGTAAAACATTCGTGCGAATAGGCCTATCACGGTCCTCATTGTCCATGATTTACCCATATTCACTATGCTGTGAAAGATCCTCTCCGGTTTCAGTTACCCTTAAACACACTTATTGGCACTGTCGGCAGACGTGTTTGCTTTAACAATTTTAAAACTTGAGGTTTTACTGTCAACATAATCACATGCGCAATGGAATCTACCGGTCCTGTTATCATAGCCGTTTGCTGAACTGGATTATTTTCGTGCAGTTTTACTGGTTAATACATCTAGATATTTTCCTGATCAGCGCTCGGTATAGAATATCACAAGGCAAAGTCTTTACGATCAAAGCTGTGAAAGGGATTTTGGTGAAAAATGAATAAGCAAATAAGGGAAGCACATAGTCTGCAATGCCTGAAACAGTCCAGCTGCGTGCAGAGTTGGTATGAAATAACTGTAATTTATATTCTCAATAGTAGGAATTATTTTGGAAAGCATCGTCTGAAACTAGTGTGAATTTATATGTCTCAAAAACTCGAATTCAACACATGTTCCGTCGTAAATTATTATGACACAACTAAGGCTAGAACGAGTACGACTGATCCCAGCCGCTAAAGGGAAAGTGACAACGTCCCACGCGTTACAGGAAGCGCACTCCAAAAGGTCAAACTCAGATCGAATACTCATGGTCAGATGTTCATTGTCTGTTTGCCTTTCGTTTTTGTTGTCCAGATGTAATTTTAAAACGAAACTGTTAAGTTACTATGAATGATGACAAAAAGTGAATTGCGAAATACAATAAACGAGGGAAACAGTATCACTACCATCAACCGACGCCAAAGATGTTGACTTTACTCAGTAACCCTTTCATTTTGACGCTGTCTTGACTCAAAACAGGTACCATTGGGATGAAGATTACTCAGCGGTAACAATTTGTGAAAACAACACTTTGAAATCCGGGACACACTAGTTATGTATGCGTGAATCAGAACCGGAACAGCGGCGCCTTGTAGGAGTTTGACTAATAAACCAATTGTCTTAGTGATCATATACCTGATCTTCATGCTAAATCAAGTACCAATAAATGGATGTACAAAGGTGGAGAACAAGCGAATGCTAGCCAATGAAATCGGCAGGACAACAGAAATACACACTTCTGTCAGTTGTTTGTACGCACGCGATGTATTAGGCTGAATAACACACTCAAGTCTTTATTTTTTCAATATGTTGGCTCAGTTAGAGTTGACCTGCAATATTGGAGTGCCATTGAACTGAAAACGCGGGCGAGTTTTACATGGGCCCTTTCCAGCTCTTTGATATGAAATTTCCGTTCTTGTTGTTTGAAGCTGAAATACTTCTGGAAAATCGGCTTCTGTAAAATTTATTGTCAATCAAATGTGTTTTTTGTTTTAGGTTCAACAAATGACAAATGACAAATCGGGATGGAATGCAAAAGAGTGATCTCGTTTTATTCTTAAAATTGGTAAAGTGACATCAGTATTGCTTGTATGTCTTTGGAAAGTTCGCATTGCGCAACGCGAATCTCATTTGCCTCTCTAGGAGCGGATTTTGAGACGACCGAGCTCATAGCGCAACCGGTCGCTTCTGGGAAATTTTGTCATACCTACCATATCTTACTAACTATACATACGTATTAACTTTGGTAGCTGTGCATAGGATCGACGGAATAGTTTCTAAAGCAAAACGAGAGAACAACAATAGGATCGAATGAAAATTGTTTCGCACAGGTCGGCTGGCTCATGTTTGTTCGTTGATTCGTTTGACTGGGTAAACATTAGAACCCGATTGCGGAGATTTTTATATGCACTGACATCTGGCCGACAAAACTGACAATCCTCCTCCTCCTTTTATCACTAGTAGAAAATCATCGCATGTGATTGGATCGTAACTTTAGTTTTTAATGATGAACTAAATATTTGATATCATTGACAGCATCTCATTCTGTATTCGGTAAACAGGGCTGCAAACCTTATGCTAATTTGAGCAAAGGTTTTGGTCAAGTGATTTAATCGGATCTCATCGAGTGCGTAGTTTGAGCCTAGCTATTCTATGTCCACCGATGACATCACGCAACGATTCAGAAACACAAAATATACTATAAAGGTTTCCGCTCCCAGAACTCGAAAATAAATATCGATGGATGCACCATGACAGGAACACGCGAAGACACTTGACCTGAGATGGTCCCATCGCCGGCAGGTAAAAGTCGTCAACAAATTCTGTTCCATTTCTGCGATTAACTTGCCCACTGCTTCGAACCGCATCAGATTCCAACTAAAAAAGAAAATGATTGACTCGCGACAAAATTCGTGATGGTTCGAAGAAAATTTTCATCTGCACAATGTTTGTTTCGCTCACATTTGGTGACTTTTTAAAACGCTAACGCGACTGAATCTTTGTTTCGCTGTTTGCGTTTGAGACACATATGTCCGTACACAAAAGGACACGATCCTTAGAAATCTTTTCCACGCGAAGACAATAACCATTTATTATTCTGTTTAATATCCTCAATTTTGAATCGGCTTGGTGCCTTTGTGTTTCGGGTTGCAAAAGTGAAGTGCTCATCTATACCAATGATTGCCAGACCATCCGCGACAATCAGAACATGGAATCGGGGATGTCATGACAGAATGCGTTTTCCAGATAAATGTACACCTAAGTCATTTTCGTGTTTGTGATTTATGATAAAATCTATTAATTTAGCTTGATTAGCGTGACACAGTCACTGCCGAATCGTACTTTATTGAACTGCAAACTTAGATATCGGGTAAAAGGAGTGCAAAACAAAATCATCATTTACTGGTCTCTGTATCATTCACTACCAAAAAGGTTAAAGCAAAGCTACTGACTTTGGGGATTAGGTCATCTCTAGATGCAGAAAACATTCACCCTTAAACACTTATCTGCTCGGCAAATCGAATATCCGAGCCACTAGTCTTCCTATTCCAGGGGGTGTTCGATCACACTGCATTCCCACCGTCCTGGAAACAGGGAGTAATTTCACCCATTTACAAAGGCGGTTGTCGTATCGATCCCGCTAACTACCACCCTGTAACCCTCCTTCCAATGTCATGGAGCCCATAGTAGCAGATTCCCTGATGAAGCGTCCACAGAAACACAACGTCCTGGCACCGAATCAATGTGGATTCCGATAGAAGCGATCCNGATCCTGTGCTACCAATTAACTGACTGCACGAGAAGAAGGGACAAAAGCAGTGAATGATGGCGACGCGGTAGACTTTATTTATCTAGGATTCTCAAACCCGTTTGATCGGATGAACCACGACATTACTGCGAAAAGTTTATAATCACGGTATTCGAGGCCTTATGCTTAATTGGATCAAAGCATTTCTCCGGCATCGAACCTTATCGGTTCGTGTTTCTGATTAGCAATCCAGTCCTATGGATGTTACCCGTGGGGTTCCACAAGGATCTCTGCTTAGTCCGCTACTTTTTCTAACATTCAAAAACGACCTACCGAAGGCTCTGTGGCCAAAATCGTTACTTTTCACAGATGACGCCAAAATTTGGAATACAGTAACGCAACCAACGATCTCGCTGGTAATCCAGGAAACGCTGAAAACAGCTCATCTCTGGTCTCTTCTGAACGATATTGAATTCAATGTGCCAAAGTGTAAGGTCCTATCTGTACTACACAAGAGGCGATTTTCGTATTTCCTCGGAAATGTACAACTGCCACATGCCTCAAGTTAGAAGGACCTGGGCACCATTACCCAACTGCGCCAAGGTGTCGAAAGGAGCTGTAAAGAATGTCTGGTTGCTTAAAGGGGTCTTTGGCCGGTTTGATTCAACGCTTTTCCTCCGTCTACTATCAGCATACATTCGCTCACTGGCAGAGTATGCCAGGCATGGAACCTATGGCTACAACGTGGTTCCAGTGCGAATCCATCGACCTAAATTGGGATTGAACCGGGAACTTCACGGGCACGACGCAAGCGTGCTACCCACTCGATCACCGGGTAGCTGATCAGACCGTTTTTGTTTTCCATTTGCACGATATAGCACAACCCATTTTCGAGCTTGTTACAGACCACGGACCTCGCTCTTCTCCTGTATACATTGGAAGAAACAATTTCGCTACATGTGGGTCCGGTCACATGTGTGAACCTGCTTGATTGATAAAAGTGCATTTCCAAAGAAGGCCCAACATCGGTCGCCTGTATACGGCTCTTTGTCTCAATTCACCGGCCCGTATTTTAGTCCACGCGAACACGTGTACCTGTGTGTGTGCGTGTGTGCGTTTACATTCGTAGACACGGCAATATGTTCACACCTGTGCCCCTTTTTCATCCCCAATCGATGCATCATCACGTGTGTCGTGTCAGCCTAGTGTTTTTCCGAACTCCCCCTTTTCTCATTTCATTCGTCCAATTTTCTCCCCTTGTTTTGCCATCCGTCCACACTACCAATTCGTGTTTAGCGTACCAGTCGACACAAGTGGAAAAAAACGAAAAGATTTCATTCAACACACTGCTTTTAGACTAATTTCACAGCATAAGAAAAATTTGCATTGATTATGGAACTCGTATCTCTCTGTCTATTTCCAGTGACAGTTCGTAAAAATTTGCGGATCAAGACGCTCTGCTCGTTTGCCAAAGACTGCGCTGGGATGCACTGGTTCTAGCCTGGTGCAATTCACAAAATGAAATAGTCTCATTTGAGATTTTCCACAATGGGCGGTAACTGACNGACCGGATGCCAGGTGGAAGTTGATCTGAGCAGTTTATTTGGCTGCAGCTTTGGATTTGTTTTCTTTATTTGAACGTCAGTCATGCGACAGTGGTATCATCAACTCAATGGAGCTTTTTTTCTATCTCGCACGTCAGTGTATCAAATACGTTAGAATTTCGCATACATTGATTCTTAAATGAAATGGAAATCTGCTTGCATTCAGTTCATCGGAAAGTTTGGGATAAAAAGCTATTTGCAGTTCATACTCCAAGGTTATGGAATATGCTGACCTGTTGTAACAGGTGAAATGGCGTTCATATATCTCGTTCTGTTGGTGTCAGTGGTTTCATTCTGATAGCTAGTTACAAATTCTGGCTGATTATGCGCTCTATTAACCTTGCACAGTGAGCCCCAGATTGTATGGTTACACTGAATACTCTGGGACCTAGTCGTGCATAAAAGCTCCTGCATGTTTCTTTGGGTGAACTTTCAAACGCCCGACATGTGCTGTAGTGTTTTTCATCACCGACATACCATCATGAGATATCGTTATTAATCATTTTGTCATGCTATTTCCCGTTTGGATTGGAGTCCTGTTTTCAAAGGCAATTAAATGCTTTGATATATTACGCACAATACTAATAAATTCCATTCCAAGTAGGATACAATTTGGAGATCAGGATTCGATGATTTTGGAAGCGGTTCTGTTTCCCGAGCACGATTGCTGAATTTATCTTGTGTAAGTACATTACAAACTTTTTCGTATCTCACCAACTGGGTGTTAATACATGCTTTTCTTTGTCTGAGTGGGAACCTGAAGTCAACACCGTACGCACATTTCAGCTCGCGAGACTATGCCGCACAAACCTCGTGCTCCGGAAATATCAAAATAAACATCCCAGAACACATGTGACACACGGTCCACAGGGAAAACATCTCGGATGCACTCTCCAATTGCCGGAGCTCCTGAAAAAAAGTAACAGTGTTAAACCAGATAGCATAACAATAGTAAAACTTACACATACCCAGCCAATCCTTTCAAATTAAACCAGTTTCACTTGGTTTCCAATCTGACATTGTTTACTAGTGCTCCACGTTTACTTTATACATCAGTTTCCAGTTTGAACAACCATGAACCATGCACTTTCGTGGGCCGATTTTGGGTTCTGTCTGTTGGCTACCCATTTTGATAAAGCAGTAGGAGAAAGGCAGGAATGATCGAACTAGAGTCAAAGAGAAAATTGATTACTCCAGTGAACAATAGCTGCAAAGAAATTGAGAGGATACTGTAACTCCACTGTTTACGACACTCAGCTATATTGCGCAGTGTCTCTAACCATTGAGTACGATCATCCCGAGATCCCCAACCAGTGAGATTAACGGGATCTCTATGACCGAGTCTCCTGGTTAGGGTTTTCATACTCCGTGTCAGGTATCAGCTTGACCATCCACTATCTGCCTCGGCGAACACCGCTCGCAGTGGCAGCCTACTGGGTGACATGCATAACACCCCTCAATCAACGTAATCCATGGAGTTCGACCACTTGCTCTAGTGGGCAACCACGGTTATCTAAAACTCTGCATCTAGCCCAGCATTGCTCTTCCGGTTGCCTCACCAGATTCGTGCAACAGAGAAGCTTGAGTGCTTGAACAAATTGTTTTTGGGCACAGAAACGGGTTGTGCAGCCACTACTGTAACCAGCATCCGACAACGAATCTGCCTCGACACTCGCCAGGAACTTTATAAGGGGAACGGAAAGCCTCGGACAAGTCCGCAGTGCGATTTGTTTCAGCTACGAATGAAACCACTGAACTGGTCAGAGATTTAATCGTTCCGGTGTTCAGCCAAACAGGGTAATGTTCACAAATCCGTTCGGACAATCGCCTGGCCATGCGACCTGTGTACTTTGTTCCACAGGAGTAAATAAATGAGTATGCACAGAATGAGACCGCAGAGTCTGTAACTTCGTCATTCATTCGTAAACACACAATTGGCTTGGATGTAAACAACACACGAAGTTTGGATGCATAAAGAGTTTTTTTCGATTGCGTCGGATAATCGTCTTTGTACGATCTCAGCTATCGTACCCCTTTTGAGAGACAACGATATGTACATAATTTTTTGTTAATCTCGGTGTTTTACAAAGAATTTTCCGTCCACTGAATAATTTTGCTGGATAAACGCTCCGGATACCCGTTACTTTCAAAGGTCGATTGTTAACTGCGGAGCTCTTCCTCTAGCATGTCCTCACTGCGAATCTTTCTTGCCCATCCGCTAGGCAACGGATGAGGTTTGCTTCTTATCTTAAATAACACGCAGCTTCGGAAACGGATGTCTTTCTACGCACAGAATGTTGCACCGAATCATCNCGAATCATCTGTTCGGCGGGTGATGTAGACATTTAGAAGCCGCAGTTTGTCGTTACACCATTTCTAAAGTAAAATTTATGTTACGATGCTCAGTGTTGAACCTGTTTAATAATTCTGTTGTGTTCTATGTTGTGCTGATCACAATAAATGACATATATTCTTATGTATTGGTATGAAAGCGAGTATCTGAAAACAAGGTTGTTCGCCAATGTTATTTTATTTGAAATGTGCTCTATGGGACTATTTGGATAATTCTTATACTAAGTATCACACCCATGTTAATCCAAACTGTATTGAACAAATCATGGTTCAGCAAGCTATACAACAAATGACTTGATTAACCATTTGTTCTTGAACGGAATACTGCCAGGTTGAACAGGTCAGCACAGGTAAGCTGTCTTGGAGGGCTCACAACGAGAGCCTCTACCTAACTAAAACAAAACCTGAAAGCAGCGAGGTGGTGTGAAAACCGCAGTTCACTGGGACGGGCTTTCAGTTCATCAAAGCACACACCATTGCACAAAGTCAGACGTTCAACGTAGTGACTACACGACGATGCCCAATTGCGCAGAGGACCAATCTCCATCAAATTTGGTTAAAAACTAGGAGAACTGAAGTTTCTCCACGCCCTCACCAGCTGAGTTGTCCACATGTGTTGAACATAAAATCAACACGTTAGCATAGTCAGACTGAATTTGATGCAAATTACAATACTGGTTAATCGAACAGTGCTGCCATCAGCGCAAAGAGTCTACCAAACGTCTCCATTCCATTGTGTGCTGTGACAGCGCCTAAGCGACCGTTTTCTACTTCCCGAAAATTGAACACAACGTATTTTTAACTTCACTAGGAGAATGCTCATTCATATTATCCACCGTTATTTTTTCCAATTTTTACCATTCTGGTAACGGTATTGGCGAACAATTAATTGAACGAGATTTGTGTATTTTTAACGTGTGATTCTGATGAGGCACAGAAAGAAAGAAATATACCGCCTGAGGTTCGATTCCTGTTCACATTTGCTGGATAACCTTTTCGTTGACAATGATTAGACGCATGACTTGAAGTTTTATTTACTCGATACCTTGTTGTAAACCGAACTCAGGAAAGATAATCATGGCTCAAATGGTTAGGCATACTGGAAAGCACCTGCAAATAATCGATAACAATGTAACAGTCACGGAAAACATCACGTTACTTCGATCTCGTTCCGTTTTGAACAACAGAGAGAGAAAAGCAGCGCTTCACACAGAGTTATATATAACGTGTTACTCAAAATGACAGCGACGACAAATGCCTCTGTTTGCATCCGTTTTTAAAGTGGACCATTGGTGGATTTGGTGGATTTGAATTAATGGAAAAGTCCCAAATCCCAGGCGCATGGTTCAGTAAAGGATCAGTGGAGCTAGCAGTGTGACAGGAATCCCAACTTGGAGCGGAAAAATGGAAGAGAAAATATTTTGAAAATCAATTACAAAATAAGGCAAAAGATCGGGAAGTACAAGCTGTTTGTAGTAAAAGTAGGAGTTTCCTTGTCATATCCCTTCTTTGGAGAGTGTACGTTTTCTTGAAAGGGTGGAGTTTGAGTGGATCCACGTTCACGACGGCTGACAAGTAGCTCATCTCACTCAGTCTGCTATTGGAGACTTTATTGTGCACGATCACATGTTTGTATGAACACAGCGTCAGTGACTGTGCTGAATGATGCAATCAAAACATAACCTAAAAAATGACAATGAAGGAAGTTGTATTTACACAAACAGTTAGCACAGGCGCTTTTGGATCTTCGAAACCATGCATGATCCCTGTTGTGTCAAAAGTTACGGTGGTGGTATTTTTGCGGCGCTATAAACTCATGTTACCAATTAAGTATTAGAATCATTGTTGTTTCCCTCTTCAAACAAAGCTCACGCATGATACGAAAGGGGCAGGACTTAGTCACTGGTTATCATAAAGTGTTGCAATAGCATCTCCAATGGGTTGCGAGGACAGTATTTTAGTGAATAGTTTAGAAGCAGAGGCGTAAATTTCGTCGCTGATCATGGAACCGCAATGTCTGTGCGAATCTAAAAGTTCAAGTCAGGTGATTAGATTGACAATATAATGGAAATGGATTGCCAGTAAAAAAGAGGTAGAAAACCGCGTTGTGCGTGAAAGTTCACACGCGCTTATCTAAATCTGTGCTTCCTTAGAAAACGGAATGACGATGTCCAACAGTGGAAAGGTTCAAGCAGAATCATTCAAAGGAGGGGAATGCGAAAATAAAAACACCACTGGACAAGTGAATTGAAACTAGTGTGAATACTGATTTTTAAGCATGAACCAAACGTGCCCTCTACATGAGATCAATAACGGAATCAGTCAAATTATGTTTATTGGTATAGATTCAAGCCCAATATGTGAGACCATGTTTCAATCCGCAGTTGGTTTGATGGATTTGCGTAGCTTATGAGAAAGAGAAGCCACACAGATCTTCTGAAGTTTTAGCTGATGTTGTTTTCACCGAGTACACGGTAATTGCATAAAACGCTCAAAACCATTCACATGCTTTTAGAAAGCGCTTAAATACGCAGTGTATCTTGGATATTCATTTTGGGTTCTCGAGTTTAAGATTTCTCGTTGACTCGATTGAACGACAAAATATGTTCAATTCCAAGTAATTTGAAGAATTTACTACAAAAATTATAAAAGAGTTTACTTTTACCTAATCTTTATTATTTAATGTGATGCTGTATCAGCACCTCTCTCTTACAGACACACGAATCTAACCAGTGAACACTTACGAAATACGAAATTTACTATACTTTCAACGGTGAACAGCAAAAGTAATCGCGTATTGATTGCCTTGCGGAATATTTTCACCCAAACCTAATTCTTCAGGAAAGAAGAATTATTCANTCATAAAAGAAAATTCTCCTGGAATGCGTCGAATTGGCGAAACCAGGTCTCATCACTTGTCATCTGTTGTGACAGCCCCCACAGTGACATAGCGAGACGTGAACAAGTCAAATCAATTGATGCTGATCCATGCCAGTGTACATATACCCACACAAGGACGTGTCTCGAGTGTGTGTTTGTCTGTGTTCGGACGAAACGGTCACCGTGATTCTGACTAGATGAAACAACTGGCCTACACAATGTGGTTATTCTTTTGCATTTTCTTGTGATCGTGTCAAATCAGAACAAGGCTGATTGATAGCTGTGGGTGTATTCACAATTTGCTAAATCAAGATAGCTACAATTTTTACGAGGGTAAACAACGGGATTGGAGCATCTAGGGACACGTGGCTGTTTTCCGCATGGATGTGATGTTGACCTGCGCCACTCGATCACCGTCGCATGTGTCAGTCGTTGCCAAGTGATAGAAGCTGATCAGTTTGCAGTTGTTTCAGCATTTTGTTAGAATCGCGAAGCCCTTTCGGTGACTGTCATGCAATCACTTATTAAATACAAGACGAAAGATGTATCCTGTGGTTGATTCTGGAAGAACAAAAATAATATTCTCGTGAATCAGGAAATTGTCTGTCAATGCAATCCCAATAGTATCGTAAGCAGAATCTGCTGCTGAATGCACCACTCATCACGATGTAACATTATATTGAATTCAAGTTTTCATCCCACCGAGCACAAACTGATGTGACCAATTGAAAACATGGAGACTATGTTTCGCTGTCACCCTGTATAATTTTCATTGTTATTAATCATGAGGGGTTTCTGTTTGACGTGACCAGTCCCAATGGTTCTGCATAATGACCAATTAACTTAGAACGTCAATCTTCCGTCTATGAACTTCAATATCCAACACCGTCTTCACGTACTAGTCTTCATTCATCCATGGACATGATTGTCTCCCTCTAACTGGATGTAACCGATAGTGCATGTTTACTTTCATTTCTGAGAGTTGAATCTCTAATACACTACGCATGTGTTACCACTCCGACAATCGGGTTGCATACACCAGTGTACATTCGTGCCCCATCCCGCGTTTCCTCGAGGATGTCGCTGAAATAACTGAGTGACTTAGTCCTCGGAATTGGTCTGAATGGACGGTTATTCTGATCCGGCTCAATGTGAGCTGTCTTAGTCATACACACATTGTTCACACCACTACTTGCAAGTAATTGCCAGATGAAAATGAAAAAGAAGAGTTCATTGCATCAAACGAGTGGTGCAGCCACTAACTACCAAGCAGTTAACATCAGCTATCATACCTCAACATATCCCGACTACGAACACCGATGTTTCATCTTTGGACGAAAAGCCGAAGCAATGGGAACAGCCCCCCCCACCACGAGCTGAACCAACTCTCTTTTAAATGCTAGTTTTCGGAATAACTTCACACAGGTTTGCAGTTTACAAAATATTCAACAATTTACAGCTTGTTCTAGATGCATTTCTATCTGGGAGGATTGTGGAATACCCCATGGACTTCATTTTCGTACAAGCTGACAACTTCTTAGTGCAGGCAACACGGCAGCTGCCTCCATTTATCAGTCAATGGAAAAGTGTCTGGTTTCACAGAATACAAGGTTGTGACCAGATAAACTAAATTGATTATAACTTCATATGAAATGCATCTTCTACTGGGTGCAACATGTTATTAAACGAAATCACGTGTTTGTAATTTCGAGATCGACAAATTTTACAGTTGATTGATTGAGGAAAAGTGGGCTGCAGATTTTGTGATTCTCATCTCGCTTGAATTTACCCCTTTCAATCCCGCCTAATAGAATAAATATGGAATAATTAATTCACGAGTTATTAAAATGACTATCAGAACAACATAAATGAGTTCTAATCAACGGAAGACCTGTTCATTTTGTATGGAACACAGCGAAACACACAGAAATTGTAATGAAACAGCAAACCCTGTCATTTGTTAATAGATTCAAATACCGCTATTAGCAAAAGGCTTCATATTTAAGTGTTGAAATTCAGTTTCAAAACATGGATTTTTGTTTGCAGCTCTGGATTCCAAACTCACTCAAACGCACTAAATCGATCAAAGGAGACAAAATACTACTTGCGATGATTGTCAATAGTGGTAAACCAAACATCTGACTCGTACGAGAACAGATCAGCAACGGATATGTAGCGGCAAAAATGATATCGGAATTTGTTGAGAAGATGTGTGAGATTTTAGGTGACCCTCGAGAGAGAAATGACGAAAGTTAGGAACTAGGTCAGTTGCATAAATATTGAGTACGATTGGTTGTTTGTCATCGGAGCCGGCTGGTTTGGATATATCTAACGAAGGCTGTGTTGAGTGGGTATTCTTGGTTGTCATTTTGGTGACAAAATGTGAGACCGTGACGAGTAGTGGGTAAGAGCGATCGGTGAATGCATGAAAGAGGCAGATACCCTAGCCTTTTGAAGAAGATCGAAGGTTAGGTTTACAGAAGCGTTCTAAACTGATTAAGACGATGAATGGATCATTTTAGAGAGTTGTTTATTTAAGGTACCGGGAAAGCAGTTACTTGACTGACGTTTACCCACTTTGTTAGGTGATGACAAACAGGCTGATCTGTGGTTTTATGCAAGATTATGCATGAGTATTGATTCCGAGGAGCGGTAAGAAGAGGAATTTAGGGGCAAAAGAGAAGTTCGAAAGTTCGAAGACCGTTCGAGTACGGGCATGTGCGAAAAGTAGCTTTAAAATCAAATGGCAACAAAATTCAGTATTAACATATCTGATTCATCACTTGAAACCCGATGTATCAGCTGATAACCTTGTTTGAAATACATTCGCACACTTTCCAAGGATAATGCTGCTGGCACCAAATGGGTCAATTTTGAGAATTAAGCTCCACACGGATGGCCTGAATGTGCAGGCTTCATCTAAAATAACTACCGACAAACATTGTAGTAATCTGAAACAAGGTTTTCTCATGATAAATTTGAAAAGAAAAGCCAGTATAGCAACATTGCAAGATTTATGTCCTGGGCGACTTCAGTGCATCTCAACTGGTGCCTACTGCAGAAAAATACAATATTTTATATGGTTTGGGAATGAATTACAAAAAAAAACATTTGTGAATGGGGGGGGGAGACGTCACCAAGGCAAAGCCAAGGTTATGAACAAGTCTTTTTGTTGACACAGAATTGATTTCCATCGGTTGATTGCAATCGCCTCGAGTATCTTGAGCATTTCGGTGCTATAGTTAGTAAAAGTCACTCGAAATGCTTCCTCGCGAACCGCGAGGTGTTGCGTCATCAACAAGTGCTTGGCTATTGATGAGCCGAGGCGATAGCAATCAGCAGATGGAAATCAATTCTGTGTCAACAAAAAGACTTGTTCATAACCTTGGCTTTGCCTTGGTGAAGTCTCCCCCATTTACGAATGTTTATTTTGTAATTCATTCCCAAATCATATGAAAGATTGTATTTGTCTGCAGTAGGCACCAGTTGGGATGCACTGAATGCGTCCAGAACATAAATCGTGCATTATTGCCATACTGGAGTCTCTTTTCAAATTTTAGTAATCTGTTGCTAAATGCGCTCATCGAAAATTGTTCTAATCTTTTTGTCACGTAGTTTACTATAGGTATTCCTCATTCTATTGCTGAAAAGGAAGAAAAATCACAAATTAACTATGTTTAAAATAATTCTAATTGTAACTAAAAGCAACAATTTAGTGGTTTAGGCAGATAAATGTTATGGACGTTTTGTTCCTCTTTCTTCAACATCTTTTTGGTTTGGCGAAAAATCAAACAACCTGAACAAAGCCAACT
>UZAN01039524.1:37545-130210 GCA_900618425.1 Echinostoma caproni
AAAAATCAAACAACCTGAACAAAGCCAACTAAATAAATTGTATCCTCGCAGCTTCTTCCTTTTATTTGCTTTCCTTATTGAGATTTCTCTCAACCTCTGTTGAATATCATCTTTTCTCCTTCAGAGATGGAGCGGTACATACACAAATCGATCGCCGAAAATATCCGCTAATCAAAAAACCTGCTTCCCATTCTAGGGTAGAACCCACCCCATATCGGAGGGGGATTAGATTATCAATTCACATCCGATTATGTGCTCTCATGCATTGGGGAGTTTTCCCTGGTCGCTTCGATACCTATCATGTGCTTCAATNTTCAATGAAACTGTTGACCAAAATACAACTTCCACTCTGCCCCATTTCTGTGTTTCGACGCGACTCGATGAAGCGACCCATCCTTCACGTGCCTATGCATAAAAGCGCTGTGTGCCCCAAGCACCGACCGATGGGTTAACAACACGCAAATGCTCAGACGGAAACAGGCTTGCATACTACCGATATGAATGCAAACACGAGCACACAAACACAAACACACACCAAACACCCATGGACCTATGCACACAAACTACGCGGCAATCCACGTGTAACTGAAAACGATCCGTAATCATCGATAAAGCGGAAGTATACGATTTACTCCATTTACCGAGCTCATTGTTCAGGCCCTTGTTGCTTCCGGTCCGATGAATTTATGAGCTACAATTAGAAACGTGCCGGAAGGAACTATGGTCGACGCGAAAAATCGGGTTGATTCCCACCGGTAACCGTACGAATAGCCGCTAATCAAACAAGAAACGAAAAATGGAATTCTCTCCGTGTCCCTGCTATTACAGTGTTTACGACACGCTAGAATGCAAGCCAGGACTAACCGTGCAATAGTTCGCATAACTGATTCTTTACACACTGAAAATTATGTTACATAATGGGAGTTTTTCACCCAGTTGTTTCGCGAAAACAATGTGAGTACGAAGTTCAAATGAACTGCGAAAACTAATAAGACAAAACTAAGCCATGCGGAAAACTGTTTTTCAAAACCCGGGTAAAACTTTCTTCAATGATTTAGTGATACATTGATATTATTGATATTATCCTTCGTTTTTCAATCTGAACAGTGGCAGCACATCCGCGATACAGTATAGAGAACTGTCGTTTAACAGCGAGGTCGAATTAGCGAGTAGCTAAATTTCTTTACCATTTTGTTTCCAATTGGTGGCATGCAAAATGTCTGCAGTGTACTATGTCGCCTATTGAATTTCAATTAACGGGGCCNACGGGGCCATTGAAAATGTTGATGGGAGTGGGAAAAACGCGAGAATTCTCAATTCCAGAATCGGTTTCACCCACCGCTTTTCCTTTGATCGTATGAAGTGGCCAAATCGCGTGCTTCGGAACTATTGGTTATCTATATATGGTGAAAGTTGCCTCACGCTGAATAGTTACCCGACGGGCACCACGACATTGAAATTGTGATGCATTTAACTGGCGCTGCAAATGATTATAAACTGAGCAGATTGCAAGAGAATATGTAGTTGATGAGAGGAAATCGTGCAGTATGTATGTTCAGAAGCGAATTCGATGGTCTGCATGGGTTAATAAATCTTTATTTTCGATGGCAATGAGTGTGGTAATCAACGAAGAGCACTGGACAGTTGTTTCGTCTTGCTTGGAACTCGTCAGCATTGCGTACATTCTGTGTCCTTGCCAGGACTCGAACTACGATCAGTCGGGTCGGGATTTTAAACCCTTCACTTTTGAGTTATACCGCCGACGGTCATCACCTTGTGCGAATGGTTAATCAATTTACAGCATGAAGCTTGGATTAACCCATTTGATTGTTCAGAGGTAGCAGGTACTCTTGATGGTCTTCGACGTGGGTTTCACTCTTTGGGAGATCGTTAATCCCCCACAAGATAATGCATTCAAATTTCAGCTAAATCACAACAAAACTTTGAACAAGGAAGAAAGTGGACCTTTGAGATCAGAAAATGGAAGTAATTCAACTTCTCTCATCATGTTCAACGGTTGCGCTGTGTATGCCATGAGAAAGTTAGAACTAATCGCTTACTTACGATCTGGAATAGAGTAGAGGAAGATGTGCGCGGTATAAAATTTACTTCGGGGATTGAAAATTGTTTTCCCGATACAAGTTTGAATAGAGAAATCAGGAAAATGGGTTTGTACAATGTATCAATAGGCGTTTCGCTCCATCTGTATATGTACATCTTGCAATCAAATCGACTTTTTATAGTCAGTGAGATAATAAATGTGCGATAAAGACAAGATCGTTAATCACAATGGACAACACGACACAACGAAACAAGAAAACGAGAAAGGGAAGGGGTCAATCATCAAGGCAAAACTAATGTGATTAAACATTCACGTTGTTTGCATAGACTGGGTTTATGAGTATGAATGGCTGGAGCTGCGGCAAATTTCAGCTACTTTGGGTTTGTTGTGTTGTGGATGACTTGAAATGTTTAAATACATAGTGGCCGAGGAACGCTGGATTGTAAAGTGAAGATCAGCGTTATGGTAGTCGGTTTGTAATCTTCCCTCCGTAGTTCATTGTGTGAATCAACTGACATCACTTGCTTGCAAATGTTCGATTGTTTGTTGAAGCGGAACCTGAGTGGTGGAAACTGAGCATACAATCTCTGCAATTCCCGAGAGGTGTTTTGTCACTGCACTCAGTGAAAATTTAACAGTGTGTCAAAGGTTCCTTACTGATTAGTTAGGAGTGTTTAAACCCATATTTTCTCAAGAGACTAGTGGAAACTTTTGTAATTTGCAAGGATGAATATGAAATAATTAGCAACAGTCGTAAACAGTGGCGAAAATCAGTTTTTGATTGAGCACTACACTCATCGCTTTTTAAGTTTTCATGGCGTGATAACTGATCACTATAGTTAGTGAATAATAGCATTCAACAACTAAATAAAACGGCATGCAAATTTTATGTGGACACATTTCAGGAGTGGTTAAACTTGAACTGCATAAACAAAGCGGATCCCCCAACGTTACTATAGTCACGGACGATTGCATTCTTATGTTTATCGTTATTAGAAAACGTCTGATTCCCATTCAAACCTTTCAACACATGACTGTTTCTCTGGACACAATTAGTAAATCTGCAGCAACATCCTTCACCAATTCCACACCGTTTTTCTTTGCGTCCTCCTCACACCTGTTTTCTCTCTTCAGGAGTGGATATTCTTTTCAAACAATAACCATGCTCTGGGTGTGCGAAGCTTTCCACCGAAATATTTCTTCCCAACGTCAAGTTACTTTGCATGAGTTGAATGATTCATCACTCGATGTATTAATCCAAGGAGTCAAATGCTTGATGCTAAATACAACTAGAAATTCATTGGCGTTGAAATGACGTCAATTTTATTCATTCTGTTTGAACGGTGCAGTTAATCAAGAGAAAAACTCCGTAACCGATAAATACATGGATTGGCTTTTCCGAAGTACAAAAATTGGTGTATCTGACGAAAATTTCTAGAATTACAATTCAGATATAAGCAAAAGGCTGAAGAGAATTCGAGACACATAAAAGAAGCAATCGATTATAAGCCAGGTGTTTATGGTAATCAACTGAATTCTATGCTCTGTAAAAAACCGTGTTAATGCTTTTAGGATCTCAGTACATTAAACGTAATCGTATCGGTCTTATAAGCCAAATATGGTACGAGAAAAATTGAACCCTCGGATTTAAGCTGTGATCCTCGCTAAGTAGGTCTTACAAAAGCATATAAGATACTGATCTTTATATACTTCAGTGAAGTTTTTATAATGGTGTTACTATATGTATATATCTCACAAAATGCCTTGACTCTAACCGGCTATTTGAGCAACATTTAAAACACTATTTTCATAAATCCAATAATGCACGTAGTGCTAACATAAGATAAATCTATAATGTAATGTGTGAGAGTCCAGTCTACGTTCGGATGCAACCATATTTTTATCTTGCTTTACCTGCATATTTACCACCCATCTATGGAAGAATGAGTGATAAGGAACCAGGTGAATCACTGTGCATATCAGAAAATGATGGTATCTTGCACTCTCCAAGCAATGAACTCTTCCTGAAAGAGAGCTTCAAAAGTCACTAGACACTGATTCGGTTCATGAAGGCTGTAATAAAACCAAGACTATAGATGAACCAAATACATGGAGGTCAATTATTTACAACCCGAAGAAAAGGATGGATTTCACAGAGGTAATAATTTCAGAGTGTGTTCAAAATAGGGTCTGATGACTAAAACTTAGAATAATTATTATATTAAAGGTAGCCTCGCGCCTCAGGAAAACCGAAAACGATCAGGAATCCTGGCTCATAAATTTACCGGCAATCCTAACCTTCTCGATGAAGACATATGTATTGCTATGAAGCCATTATGCGATTAATGGTCATGCGGGTTTCTAACAATACGTTTGAACTAACTGAATTTGTGAAAATGCAGTTTTTGAAGTATTTACCAGAAGTTCCGGAGTCGAATTGCAGATTCGGTATCCCCATTATTGTACTTTAAATCCCCGATAGACTTCCATCACATCGAATGACACGCTGGAAGCCAAACGTTTGATGTTGCATGAAAATTCATCCACCGATTCCATTGTCCTTGCAAAAGGTATTGGCTAATAGATAATTTGTACATAAGAAAGTCCAACAAGATTCTGCTTCCTCAGATCTCAAAACATTAATAGTTCACTATTTCAGGAAATTCGCTATCAGATACACTGCTTAATGTATTGTCAGTAGTATTGGAAAACATTATTTTAGGAATATGGTATAGATTGTTTCGAGAACAGCAACGTTTTGTAGCCATTTTAACATAGGTTTCGACGAAGAGCGCCATTTTGCGCAAATTTGTTACTCACATGAAATGAATGGACGAAGTAAGTTGACTCCAAGGAAGCAGCAAGCGTAGCCTATTTGGACGTTTTCAAGGCTTCTGATAGAGCGAAGTACTAAATATGACTGATTAACTTCCACAATGACGATGCTAGAAGGTTGATCCTTGATTGGATTCGTTGGCTTTATCAGTTTCCTCGTAGGGTCCACACATTTTACTATCAGGTATTCTTAGAGCACGAGTTATACCAATATACCGAAACATGGAGAAAAACGAAGCGCCTTTGGGAATAAACAGCACTATCTGAAACGTAACGAAACTAGGCGAGTTTCCATGATCAGTAACATTCTATCGACCGTTGCCTAATGGAACATTTTTTATTAAATCACAACGGTTTCATTCCAATTAACTTTAATAATCGTCCAGCACCATGTGCTACAAGTTAGCAGGAATAAGCATTCATTATTTTATTAGGTTTACGATGTTGCATACACTGGGTCAGAGTATCACTAATGGCTTCCAACTAAATTAAGTTACCCCAGTTTATTTTAGGGCAGTTGGATACAGACATATTACCCGTTTGCCGCCACCATACATCGAATAACACTGATAAGACCAGCAATTATAGAAAGAATGGTCCAAAAGAGCACTGAATCAAGCGCAGAGAATTGCACCGAGAATATCCAAGACTGCAAAGAGGGATGATACGGAGAGGTTACAAATACAGGAATCCACTAGTCTCAATACCCCCAAATTCGGAGCAAGCTGCATCAGTATAACCATTCATATGATGCTCTACCGAGGATCACCAGAAGAGACCACCTTAGCACCATCCGTTTTATCCGGTGCTCCATATATTAATCCTGGGTAGTCGGTGTTGCTAGCTTAGCATCACATTGTGCACCACCTGTACCTTTTTTGTGCTCTAACTGTCGATTTATGAACGTTGTGGCCGGATGAAGAATTTAAGCATCTAAATGTCAACAGTTTTATGAAAGTGGGTGTTTTCACGTGATTTTCCTAAGAACTGAGGCCAGTGATCAAATAATCCAAAGGATTTACTCGGCTTGATTAATAGCGTCAATAAATGATTATTGCAACATCTTCACAAAAACAGGCAACAGAAAACACGAATAAAGTTACCACAGATATTGTTTTCTCGACGTATTGCTTCAACTCGTTTTAATGCCCGGAAGAGTTAGACACGCCGCCGCCGTATAGCGTACAATGACTTGTAAAGGAATCTTCCCCAAATTATTCCGCTATCGTTTCTACAATGAGAAGATTGCATACACCAAATGATGTTCTCAAAAACATATTTTTACTAAACATTCCGACTCAAACAGTTGGGATTCTGCTGCTGTGTCGAAGGGAAACGTATATCATTAAAATGAACCACATCGGATAAAGTATTGTTGGAATGACGACAGTGGTTTCCCGTTGTCGTACCTGATCGCCGTTCTGCCTTTCGTAAATTCGGGTTAGAAATATTGAGAAATCTTCAAAGGAATCCTAATATGCCTAACAAAAAAGTCCGATAAAGATTCATAAAATATTTTATTAAAAATCGACGAACCCAGAGCTTATTCAGCGCAAACAGAGGGGTTGAATTACTAGCGTGTGTTAATGTTGCTTTATAAATCAATAAAAAACAAAACCATATTTTTTGAACAGCCCCTTCATTGGAATTGTGAAAAAGAGAACGGCGTCCCATCTGCTTCTTTATGATGCAAAATCTTAGGAATGTATAACAACGGGTATCAATAATCACAGAGCGATGAATAGCGGTACCGTGGCACAAAATGTTCAGACGGGGAGGGCAAAAGCTTCTCTGGGAATCCAAATGTAACATTTAAGACGAGCGCATTGTTATTTGTTTATCTATAGCAGTCGAATCCATTCAGGATGTGTTTTGTGTGTATACGTGCAGGTGTAAGGGAACTTGTATGCATGTCCGAAATGCGCAAAGATCCACAGAGGGGGACCGCAAGGGGAAAACATTTTCTACGGCTTTTGTTTTTGTTCCAAACCAACAGTGAGCCGACCCCCAGGGACTGAACATTAAGGGAATTGGAGATGAGTTTCCAGATTACACACCGTGTGTGTATTCTTGCGCAGGAGAACCAACATGTACAAACAGATTATGATGCGAGATTAATGTGAAACCATTCTAATGATTCGTATTGGAAAAATCAGCAAAAGTTCACCCAAGTTAGTTTCTAGATGAGCAACTCATATACTCGCAAATTGTTCACAGGGAATAGCTGGATTCAAGCGCAAATCTGATAATGTTTTCTTGGGATTATATGTTTCGTTGATGGCTGTTTTTAACCCATTTCACTAATCTGAGCTGAATTCAGACCTGGAGATTGTGGCAGCAGAACCCAAAAGTGTCTCTATTACGACAGAACTATAAAAATCAAACCACAACAAAGCAGCCTGCCAACTGCAAAGTGAATTTAAGCAGGCATATCAAACAAATGCTGTAACATACCAATGTTGACCGAAAATAGCATTCAGACAAGGAAATGTACGAGTGTTTGCAACGTGAACCACAACCTGATCATCAATTTCCAAAGATCTAACTAATTCTTTTTAACGCATCCTCTGTTTGTCAGAAAATTGAACAAATACGTGTGGTTGGACTCGCTGATGCTACTCTTCTTACCTTTTTTGTCTGTTTTTGATCGCTAAGCTTTCAAAATGGATTTTTCTTGAATGTAATATGCATATAAACAGTCTCTTGAAGTTACTCCACTCCATCTCAGTCGTGCAATCACATGAGTGATTCAAATGTTGAATCCATGGAGAGACTGTGGAATTACTTGTTTTCTGTAAAGTTTACTTTGTGCTAGTTTTTATCAGTAGTGCTGTATTTATTTATTAATAAAGGTGGAAAGGCCGATATTTTACCTGAGTTACTCTGATTAGAGCAGAACTGCAGCGAGGTCGGATCGATATTTGTGCCTTGAGATGAACCTTTATTTTTCAGATATTAAAACGAGCATCTGAAACAACCATTTTGCATGAATGAGGAGCCAATAATGATAAGTTTGTTTTAGAAAAAAATGTTTTGCGATGAAACAACTGGAACAGGCTATGTTCGAAGCATTTATATATTGAATGACAACGGTTAACAACCACTACGCATAGAGGATTCATACTATGATTTCCCTCTGGAAACAACAATGTAAACGGGGACGGTGAAATACTACTTAATTCCTTGCAACTTGTATCTATTTTTTTCACTTCTCACATCGTTTAATTTTTCAAAACCTAAACAAAATTATTACTGGATTCATTTAGATCAAAACAAAAAATTAGGTGTTAACATTCGGGCGAGATATATTTTAGAAACTATCTGGCACCGCTGAATAAGTTAAATGAAAGCAGCCTTCCAGAGCAGTTCTTTAAAAAATACGAGTCATGTCGAATGAATCGTGTGCAAACTCGGACTGTATTTTGGATGCATCAAATAAGTTCATTAAAAAGAAATGTTCCATTCAGAACGGCAGATTTAGTGAATCGTGGGAAGAATGCGGTTCAAAGCCTATAATCTGAATACGTTTCTAATAACAGCGACTAATAACTCATTCATAGATTATCCGCTGTACCTATATTGCTTTGCTCGCTCGAGACGTGCAATTGCTTGTTTAGTTAACCTCTGGACGTACATTTATCGATCGATTCAACCCAAAATGTTTAAAAGTTTTGAAAAAACTATAAATGCTGTTTACTCATGAGTTTGTTTTCAAATGAGTGTCGATGTTGAGGATAAATAAATGGTATAGCATCATCTGAAACTTGAACTGGTAACGGAAATTCATCATTTGCATTAATCGAATATATGGCATTTGACGCCATTTTTATGAATAGACTACCGGGTTTCCTCAATGGCAGTTCAGATGCTGATAGCACGTTTTAATCCTCGAATAATGCAATTGCTCCCAACAGTATACACACAAGATCTCGGACGTTTCCTGGGATACAAATCACACCCAATACGGTTTAAATTAATGAACGAAACATTGAAGGATACATTGTTTCTCAAATTTTGAATTCATAATTTCGGACAAAAGAAATGGAATGGCGTACCAGAATGCGTACACGCAATATGACCTTATACACAAATTGACATTACCTTTCAATTTGTTACGATAATATATATTTTGAAACTGTACCGAAATGTAGTTTTTTCTGAGATAATGCCAAACTTCCAGATAGCCTAAAGATACTTTGTTTTAGGTTGAAAACGGTGAACGTAATTCTATTTTCTAACTGAAACTTTGTTTCCTGTTCAACTAAACGAAAACAGTCGTTCGGAAGGTTAGGAGTACACGCTTTTGTTTCCGTGAAATGGTCTATATGATGGATTTATGTTAAGATGAATAATTGATTTAAAAAAGAATAAGTATTCTGCTGCAGAATAACAATGGCCTTGAACGATCTATATCTTTCACTGCCCAAAAATATTGAGTGTTAATGACACTTTTCATACTTTCATGCTCTCTCAAAGGTCCACCCGGAAAATTGGAAGAAACTTTCCAGAATCAATTTCATCAATCTAGACAAGCGAGAAAAGTCTCAGACTCTATCTTTACAAGACCAGACTTGATTGAAATGCAAGCCAAACGCGCAAAGAGGATGAAGGCATACATTAAGACAGCTGCACTGGAAGAACAAGGGAAGAGTATACAAGGGCATAACGACTGCATCTGTACCGACAAACTGAATCTGTTTGTAAACGCTGTTGACTCGTTATTCCGCAAGGTACCTGAAACTAATATCGTTCTGTGAGAAGCAGTTCGCTCTTCCAATGAAGACAGGGAAATATAGTGGTCTAAATTGACAGACAAAATGTCAGTCGCTGAATGAGTGAGAGACCCAATAAAGTTCATCTTGATCATCCTTGCTACCTCGGGTAAGACAAAATTAATGCATTTCTTACTTTGTGACGTAAGGGAATTATCTAAACAAGGATCCAAGGAAAAATAACTGGAAGAGGTTAAAATCTTTGGCCCGCAACCAGGTAAATTGATCTTGAATGGGTACCTGAAACCTCCGAACCATGGGCGGAAAATTGCGAGCCCCAGGTTAAAGAGAACTTCGGGTAATTGGTTGATAAACGAAAACGTTGGAAGGCTGCAGTGGAATTATACTCCCGTCTACCAGTATTTTTCAGTCAATTTCATATGTTGTTAAATGCCATCTGGAACCTGAGTTTTTCATTCATTGACTTATTTCCATTCGGCTATCATCTCGCTCGAAAATGGGTGCTCAGACGGGGTAGGGGAATCAGTTTTTTAACAAGAACGATGAAGTGTTCACGGTGAAGTTTCTTCAACACATTGGATCAGCAACAGACACACACAACCGTGCAAACAAAGGGGCTGCTCCGTGGAGGAGGGGCTGCTGTGTGGATTATATACCATCCTGCATTACACCACTATAATTTCCAAATTTTAGGTGCTACCCGCCTCATTGACTTCAGTAGGGGCCTTCATTCTGTCTACCAAACTTTTCTGTTGAGCATAATGAAAACAGGTGACAATCTGGTACAACCAAACAGATATAATGCTTAGTCACCCGAGCTCGAGTTTGTGCACATTGAGAGGATTCTTCAAAGTGGTGGTCCATGAGGATGCCCATTATCTCCACTGAGTGACAAATACGTGATTCCTGAGATAACCAGTCTTGTCCTCATGGACTACTCGGGAGTTCAACTTGATCGGTAAAACTAAATCTCAAACCTTGACCTGGCGGATGATATCTTCTTTGTCGGAGACAAACCGGACCCGTTGTACATAAGAAAATAGCTTAGGAATAAATCAAATATATTTCAATCGCAACAATCCCAACAATCAACGGCAAACCAGCAAAATGGGTTCACGCCGTCATATACCTCGTCCCAACCGTCCAAACCAACAGTCAAACTAAAGTCAAAATCCAATTACACTTTGATATCTCTCAACGCGCTTTACTATAACTGTACCGGACAATATGACTGCGCAACAAAATGACCCTTCGTAACCCAGTGCGATTCATTCCAGTAGTTATCGCATTGTCCCGAATTAAGAATGATATACCTACTTTATAAGAGCCTTGCACATACAGAGCTCCTAAAGGGACATGCTTTCTAAATTGTTCTCACACGGTTTTCTCTAAGATTTCGGTTATGTGTCGCAGAAATCCGTATTCGGAGATCTGGAGAAGCGGTATTTTCCTCATCCAGCAACTGAGACTTATATCATCACGGTCAAATGAGACCCAGAACGCACAGGTTTGAAAGCCTATCATACCGCTTTCGGAGCTCAAATAAGAATTAGCTTTGATTCTGTGCAAACCAAGTGGCGGAACGCCGCGTATGGGCAGCCACCACCAAAGACAATATTACCCTGACACAATACTGGGTTGCATAAACACACGGTGAAATTATTCCGAGAGTATAAGTCAAACAAACACGATGGTAGAAGAATAAATCAGAAGAGTTTTATCAAATACTCATTCTGTCAGTCTGGTATGATAACTGGTATGTGAACACTGAACAGACATCGAAATATGATCGCCTTTCTGAGTGAAATTGAACAATAACATAAAATACAGAAAATCAGGCCAATATATCACTCGTAATGCTCACTCATCTGTCTGCATAAAATTAAAATATGCAGAAAGATCCAATTGATATTGAATAGACGATTTGCAAATGAACACAAAGGGTTAGCAACATGAATTACTAGAAGAAAAAGCCGTGCATCATTGAATTTCAAACAGATTAATTTAGTAGCTTGTGGAACAGCAAAATGCAAGTATGTTAATTAATATGCACGTTTGTGTAAAATGACCTCGAGTGAGAGACCGCAACATGTAAAAAACTCAAACCGCGCGGTCAATTCAATTCCAAACCTTATAATGAACTATTACAAAGACAAAGATATATGCTGATGCAAGGTATACCGCGAGATTTAAACGTGAACGAATTAGGTAGATTCCTTTAGTTTTACACTTTTTATACATTTCACTGTTTAGCAGATGTTGACGGTTAATGCGCGTAAGTGATTTCAAACAGATTCGCGTTCTAAATTGTGAATTGTTCTAATTTTCCGACAACTAACACCAATCTCATTACAAACCACAATTTCCGTTAGTACCTGGTCTATTTCAAAATTATTTTCTAATGCCAATAACAATGGATATCATACACCTATGAATCTCGCATATTGTCATTTATCTGTTCGGATAATTAAGAATTAAAACGAAACGAGGTAAAGGGCCATAAATTTAAAAAATAACCAGCCACTCAATATACGCATCGCAGCTGGAAGAATACAAATATTCTGGAAATTATGACTGGTGCAAAGTTTTGGAAAATTTGCTTATAAAGACGCCATGAACTACGTCTATGGACTACGAAGGTGCAGTATCCCCTAATCTGTATTGTTTGTGGTGCATTATTAGAAGATTAATATAGTGCATCTCATGAGGAAAGAAATCTACTTGGCATTCTCGATAATTCACAATCAAAACCAAGTGAAATATTGGCAGCTGTCAAGAAAGAAATGGAATTTATATGTTTCATGTAAATGAAGCTCATTACTCCGATAAAGGAAATCACCTTTTTTGAAAATTAGTACCTTTGCGTGAAATTCTTTTTTATGCAAAAGGTATATCAGTGGACGGGTTCAACCAACACATTTTCCTTCTAAAAATGTGCCTCGGTGGAAGGCCTTGTGCCATCTTGAGAAAAACGGGGAATGTCTAAAAAACCTATGCGCAGAGTTTAGGTTTTGTGAAAACCGCAACATACGCAACTAAATTGCGAGAAGTTACCCCATTATGAGACAAAACTACGGTAAGTTGTTATACCACCGCAACTTTCATCGATTCGTTTCACCGAAATTGCTTTCTAACATGCTGACAAAATTTAACAGTTCCGCAGAGACAACGTGCACGTTTTTTCTCATTGCAACTTGACAGTGTTGAGGTTAGAAGCAATTTTTCGAAAACTCGGATTCAAGCGAATGAATTTGAGAATATCTCCAGATATCATATGTGTTGTTTGTCCCGCATAATATTGTAGCAAACTGCGTTCGTGATGATATTTCTTCTTGATACTTATCAGTAGGCGGTTACATAATATTCTCTCACCCACATCAGGTCATACTACATTTACCAATTGAATTATATCGAAAAATGCGACTGAGGATTTGGACCTAACTATAGTTTATTTGATTAGATTATGACTTGGTGATTAGGCATGAAACATGGAACTTTTTATGGAACCAGGGTGAAGTCTGAGTGCATATGTCCTGATTCAATATTACTTCTTCGTATGAAATTCCACCCATCTGACACATATCGTTCGCCACAAATCAAAATAAATAAAGTCATCTCAATTTCATGTGACGTTAACTAATAACGTCCTCTTCTTACTTCTTACTTCTTTATCGTACCAGATTCGAATTTGTTCACTAAAGGATTTTAGTTTATAAACATCTATACATTGAATATTGAATACGGGGTTGTACCAGTATTTTTTGATTTCTATATAGTCAGATTCAACTGGATTTAAGTTGAAAGGACCGTTTCTATCTACCGCAGGTGCGTGAAGTGATTATCAGTTACATATATTCACTATAGATTTATTTGCAGCTAGAACCCAGCGGTACTATAACTGATATTTCAATTTGGGCTCTTTAGAGTATGGTTGCTTTCTAGTCCCTGAGATACTGAAGCAGCGGTTTAGTATTCCGGGACCAAATACTTGGTTGTGTCAGTGTGCACCTATGTGGATAATACTAACTCCAAATGCGTTGTTTGATTTGCATCACAGCCACTAGCTTATGTTTGAAAATATGCACATTCCTTAACGTGCTTTGGGTCACCACTCCGAACATTGGTATTAGCTTAAGATTGATTTTTTTCGTAAACAAATTAATGCCAACCATGGTGCATGCATACATATTTCCGCAGATTGATGCTATCTTCCGATGATCAGTCCATCAATATGAATGTTTTGTATACTTGCCGGTCTATATTTCTGATGTTCCGAATTCTGAAGGCGGTGCTTTGGCCTAGCGGCTTTGAATTAGATGATGAACAACTTGACCTTTCGGTTCGGACTGCTTCCAACTTGTTCTTTTTCAGTCGCCTCCAGTGCAAGCACACAGGCGAGCGCGCGCATGCGCACCGTCCAGTGCACATTTGTTTGCACCTCTCCGGCATTTCCCCTTTAGGCCGACTCCTTCCAAGGCGTGCGAAACAGCCCGTTTGATGTGCCCATTAAAAAGAAACTGAGATGCATCTTTCGCTATATATCTTGGCTATCGGGGATCAATTAAAGATCGTTTCATTTCTGTGGGTCGTGTTATGGATGAGTGTGAAGTGGAAATAGAGGGCGGTGTGTGAGACACTTCGGTAGTTTGGAAAGAGTAAGGTAGTGTTTATGGCGAAACACCTCGGTCAGTGGCTATTAGACGAAATGATCCAGGCCAAAATCGACAGGCTGACCCGAAATGTTTGCATACCGCTTGCATACCTTGAGTGCACCGGTGAATTGTGCGAACGTTCACAGTCACAAACCAGCTTCCGTTTCAAAAGGCGTGGTTACCTCGAACGCGGAATGACACCTTATTGAATTTTGACCTGACATTTCTGTTACTAATAATGACACTTGAAGATGAGCGTTTACACAAACGAGGAAAGTTGATCAGACAAAAAACTTTAATTCATGAGTTTCCTTGTGCAATGTCCATTTGGTACTTTATGATGACTCCTTCTCAACTTATTTTTCAACACTTAATCGTAAGACATTATTTTCGATGTCAAAACGACATTTTGAATTTATACATAATGATTTGTCTTTTCCTGTTTGCATATGTGAAGAAATCTGAAGTGAGGTTGTAAATGGCCTTATCGTACTTTGCCTTTGAGCAGAATATAATCATCGGCAACTCAAAACACAATGGAGAAAACCTAAGGTGTCACAGTTATATTACTTTTGGTGACAACAGTTATAAGTAGTAGTATGTTTTTGGGGTCATATTCATGAAATGAATAAACTGCGTGAAATCCCTAATACTCACTATGAACCGAATCAAAACCTACGGTTTGAATAACATTATTCTGATGTATTTTGAATGTATTTGAGTGAAATTCTATGTCTGGTTTGATTGGCGCGAAAGTCAGAAGTTGAAAATCATGTATGGAAGAAAAGTTAGAAGGAGACAAGATGCAAACTGACAGAATACCAAAACCGGCGTTCGTGGTATATTCGGCGAAAGAACATCAGTGGACCAAACCAAATCGGAATCAAGTCATTCGCGGGTGTTGGCGAGTTCTCCAAGCTGGAAGTGTTGTTCGCAGACGTTTCTTAGGCAAGCTAGGCAACATCATTAGTGCAACTTCCCAGAAGTCGTACCAACTTTCGCATCCCGTGCTACAATCAGTCCACATCATTTCCAAGCCATTTGCTCTTTCACCAATGACCCATACTGTAATTAAATCATCTGTTCATCCATCAACCAGTCTATCAATTCATCTATTCAACGATTTCGATGGCTACCTTTTAATTATTTGTCTATTAAGTTATACTTCTATCTATCTATCTTTTAAGCTCATTGCTTTATATATATATATATGTATATAAAAAGATATATGGGGTTAGCTACATGCCTCCGAACAATGTGAAATTATAATCAATACCGAGATAGATGTATGTTTCAATACAAGGCAAATTCGATAGTGGAATGTTCAGGAAGCCATTGTTCTGAACTCCACCGAGTATAACTGTGTGAACCATCCGTGATATTTTTCGTTGTAACCCAAAGGTTCCTGTAGGTTTATATTTAATTGATAAACTAGCCCAGTTTGTATAGATCGCGGGTGAAATAATGTACAGAATATTGTCTGTCAATCATCAGATACCGCCTGTAAAAGCAAAACGAATAAACTGCGGTTCATTGTGAACTGGAAACTGGAATGCAAAGCCTGGGTAATTGATTGACAGTAAATATTCTCAAACTCAATTTATTGGTCAGGCTGTTTGCTTTTTACAGTTGAATAAAAGATCGCAAAAAGGAGAAACAGAGTTAACTAAATCCCGACAGTCATTATTCATTTACTTGCCGAATAGGGGTTATTTCTTTAATCACTGGTAAACCTTGTGCTCATCGAGAACCAAAAACATAAATGGCAACAATAGAATCGCAAACTGAAATGAGTACAATAGATTGATGCACAGTGATGTCAGTAATTTGTTTTCAAAAGATGCTATTTATGATAACAAAAATATGAATAAACTGGGTGCTTTTCTTTCTTTTTACTGAATGAATACAATCAGGCTTCAGGGCTGAAATGGCATGAAAAGGCTGCCTTTGGAATCACGAATATGACCAAAGTAGGGAGCGGTTGCGTTGTTGGAACTGAAGACCTGCAGAACACTATTTTAATGACCATGGCTTCTAGTCTACCCTGGACGATTAGAAAACGATCTGAGATTTTGCGTTCTGTAGCTAAATATGTTCAGTTGTTGTATTTGCTGCTGCTATTCTATGGAAAAAATGAAAAGGGATTCAAATAAATGGGAAATGCTTATACCGTCTGATATGTGTATTTTAGCAGTAAAACTGAACATCATACGTCATTTTTCAAGTTGCCTCACTACATGGCAATGCTCTGAACAATGTTTGTAACTTTTCATCGTACTTTATAGTTTTCCAAATTCAAGCAGGAGAAGACATACACATGTATACTGTACCCAAACATCCACTACAGTCCGATACATTTTGATGCCTTTGGTCCGAGATATCTGTATTTTCTTTCTTCGTTTATTTTCACCTTTGCTGTTGAAACAAAAACAATGCTATTTGTAGTACTCAAATGTTGTACATTCAGATCATCATAATTTTGGTGATATCATGACCGCAGATCAAATGAAGCAGCCTACCATAACATGGGTTGCCAGCTTGTGTTACAGGTGAAAACACGTTGATAGATGGCAAACGATGATGAACGCCGGGGACCATGCCAAGTGCGTATAATTGAAAACCATTGACCTCTGGTGCTGGCTTTGTCATGGTTTGTTATGAACGGGGTTCTTTACTCCACTGCCTACACGTCAACCATCTAGCAATATTTATTTGACATAGCTTTTGGGATACAATTATAGAAGTGACGAAATATGACCATAAATTATTGAAGCGCGTATAGTAATTTAGGAGTTATACACTATTGGTAAAGCATAGAAAAATGGAACACCGAATGATGTTTGCCAGATAAAAGCTTTTTAAATCGAAAAGTGCTTGACTTGAATTCCATGAAGATTTATTATATTGTTATGCAATCAATCTAATAAAAGCAAAGAAGAGAATATATATTAGGAATAAACTACTGATTCGCAAAGGTTATTGTACAATGAGCATCAAAACGTATGTGACGTGCATGGATTTATTCACTTGAACATGTAAAACCTTCCTGTTTGCTTCGTGACGTTACAGTCAAAGATTGAGATGCGGTTTGGTTGGTAGATTCGATTTTCCTCTATCCCCATTGAATTTGGAAGCGAACACGGCGGAATTCTTTCAATCAAACCAAGCGAAAATCAGTTTGAAAACATGTGATACTCCGAAATTGTGAGGTCTAATTAGATTCACCAAGTAAAGTATCGAAGAACTGAAACTTCTCAGCCGCGTAGGTCATCTATCGGGGCCATGAGACGTACACTTTAAGTCAGGAAGACAATAAAAGTCTAGTTTGAATTATGAATGCACTGCTTTCCTCAATTCTACCTAACCATTGTCACGATTCTTCTCTTTCTGTCTTTCTGGTCAGGTACTGATATCAAGCAATTTGCTGGGCTTTCGGTGAAGTAGACTGGTAAGTCACTGAGCTTTCACGTGATCTGCTCTGAAGTCTTAGGAATCTGTCAAAGCTTATAAACTTTTTATCGTTCTTTTTAGAGTATCGAGCTTGGATTAACCCATTCGATCGTTCACAGGCAGAAGGCACTCTGGATGTTCTTGGGTGTGGGTTACACTCCCTGGGCGACCGTTGATTGCCCACAATGTCATGCATTTATATGAGATAGCAATTTTTGCGATAACTAACAAAGAGCACTGGACAGCTGTTTTGTCCTGTTTGGGACACATTATTTTTTATTGGAACTCCCGTTTCCCATCCATGCAGTATTCTGCATTTGGATTGCAAATTGTTGCAGGCCAACTTTCAACCTATGTGGACAACGTTTAGTTGTTCAGGTTTATTCTATACAAATATGACTCAAATATGTGTTTCTACTTTTGAAGCTAATTATTATGTGAAACGGTTTCTGAATTTACACGGTACTAATATTGAACTAATATTGCTACGTTGCACATATAACCACATAGCTGATCCATCTTTTAAATTGCTTGTGGTGTTATACAATGAAAAGTCCTGAACATTTGTGAAGGAAAAATTCCAGTTTCCGGTAGCGTCATCTTAAAAGTAACTTGATGAGTTGTGTCATATCAGGCGTTGGTTATTTGCGCTAACCACAAGACAGAAATATGAGAACGTACCCCACAGATACCAAAGATTTTCGCTGTTTCGATGTAAAGTTTATTTTGAAATAAACATATTTTCCTTTTGCAACTGAGCGCCACCGTTGCTAAGCGCTACTGATTGAAATTGTTTCAAAAACGTGGTTTATTCATTGTTATAAGTTTATTGCAGAATTCCGAATGACTCATTTACACATACCTGTGAAAATAACTTGGTCTTCACGGGGTACTGGTTGGAGAACGACGGTAATTTGAAGGTTGAATGTGGTGAATTCGATCAAAACGTTTTTCTCACTCCCCAGTATCATGACATCAGCCGAACAGCCAATCTTATTAGTCTTTGCATAGAGCTGTAACTACATAGGTTATTCGGGTAAAGATTCTGTCATACAACAAGAGTTTGAACAGTCAGATAAAAAATGCACAGCCCCAAGATTTTTGTTCTATTTCTCATAGATCCAATAACGATAACGAGAAATCTGGAGGAAGTAAGATAATTGCATCACCCGGCAATATCAAATAATACCTATTTTTAGTGATTGACTATTTGTGTCAATTTATTTCTAAAGGTTAAAAACCGGCCAAAACTTTGAACCAGTAGAATTCGCTGCGGTTCATTCCGCAGTACCATGAATGCAGTAACAAGAATAGCGGTTGTGTAACCTATCCCGGGTGAACAAGTGTACTGTACATAATAACTAATCCTTCTTATCTCTTCCAATAAAGCATCATTAACTTCTACAGCCTTTCGTCCAGCATTGCATGTATGATATCTAATCTGAGAGTTATCTCATGAATATTATTTCGTGTCCACAGAGTGGTCAGCCAGATAATTGACCCCCTGAATCGTCATACGAATCTATAGGCGACAAAGATGTGGGTCTTTAATTGTTCAAATAATGACAGTATACAAAAGGTGACTTGCAGTGCCAGTCAATGCTAGCAACTTTGGGATTTCCGAACTTCGATCTGTAGGCCTGCTGACTTCCTCTCAGATGATTTTCGGTATGTTACAAAATAATGCACCACTTTGATAAATCCCAAATAATATACTGGTCTGTTTAATGTTCTTTACATTGCATTATATTGCTTTGGCGCGTTTACCACACTCTGTTTCCACACAGTTCGCTTGACCACGTGATCAATTAATCTAACAATTTTTTACTCCTTGTTATTGAATACGCAAAGGTATAACTTTCAAGAAAAGGAGGAGCCGCCAATAGAAGGGTTGTCATATAACATACATAATGGTGAAAGTCACACGGTGGTGGTGGGGTTCCTACATATATTTTCCGGGGTGATTAGTAGGTGATCTTTACAACCGGGCCACCCTATGTACCCTTCACGCAAATCGATACGCCTTGCATATAAAACATTCATTTGGTTTTACTTTTATTGCATACAGCTATGTGTACCTTGACGGACCGTTTTTCTCACGGAGCGGGCGATCGTTTCGTATGTCTTTCAAAGATTTATGAACGCGATTCAGAAACTTGTTGTTCCTCGCTTCTGTAGAACATGATTAATCTTGAATTACCATTAGGCTTATCCGGATTGAAGATCATCCAACGCACGGAAATGTGGCGTAAAAATAACATCTCGGGATGATTCGTTCTACATGCGGATTACACTGCAGTAGTGCATTGACGGTCGAAATTTCCATATGAGATATTATCATTTTTTTTCTTTCATTCCGTAGTGTGCTTTGCAATGTTTTCGCACAGCATATTAAATATTATTTTTTTAGTAAAACAAATGGTTTTTAAATTACTCAATGGTCTTCAAGACGGTCCTTACATTCCAGCTGTCCACCGCTCAATTTTCACATCATAATATTGCACAAATGTTTTGCAATTTATCTATCTTTAGGGTGGGGGGGGGGATGGTGGAAATGCGGACCGGCACTGCCCTCTGATTATGAAACAAAGTGATCAATTATAATCCCTTTCATGAGCAACGAAAATGCAGTACTGGTGGATGCAGAAACGACGTATATTTCAACATTGCCTTATGTATCTCCTTCAAACTTCTGCGTAATCATATGATAGCCCTCATATTTTTTAGCAAAGTACTAAGCTGAGACGGGATGGCACTGATAGTTGCATAGAGTTATTGCTGTTTGGTCATGACCGGAATATTCAAGCATCCATGCGCATCCAAAAGAGTTAGTTTAATTCGAGACCTGTTCAATAGGGCTCGTGTTTACAATCACTTTGCAATTGACTGTTCTGTCTTTGTGTATTAGCGAACTGAGAATGACCTTAACGCTTCCGAGTCACTGTTTGTATTCCGACTCTATTCACTGAGTTTGACGATCATATTGACGTGCTCTCTTTCACGTGGTATTTCGTTTATATGGGATATTCTTCTATCGTTTTCGTTTTTAACAAAATATCCACTCATATTTATGTGATTGTAGACTCCATAACACGAGAGCTGTAATCTCTTGATTTGTCATTGTGATTGAGGAATCCACTGAACCATTACTTCTGATCGGCTATTACCTTCCGACACAATTTCCTATTCTCAAAGATAATAAATTACAGCATTCACATTGATCACATATTGTGTTCGTTTGTATTCGTGGTGTCTTGCACCATCCTATTTTGGATATTTTCAATAAACAACTCAAAAAAGGGCATTGAACACATTTCACGGAAAAAATTGTTTGCAGAGCTCATACTAAAATAAGTTTTCGTCCACGTTTCGGACAGAGTTGACTGGTAATCCTCACTTTGTTTGAGAGTACAAAAGCAAACTGCGACGCGGAAGAATTTTGCTAAAACTGTACACCAGATGGCATATGTCGGAATAAGAAGCGTGTTGAGGGATGAAAACAACAATGTGTCAATTCAGCGTGCACCGGTTGGATAGAGACGGGGATTATAATTTCTGCCAATTTGACACCAGCAGTTGTTCAATGTTTTCCAAGTAAAAGGTTTGCGAACCATGAAGAAGCACTGCTAGTAATCCTTGGGCCGTGACATAAGAATTTGTTTATTTGAACCGGACACAAGAAGCGGAGAATAATAAAGTAAAGCGGGTCGACCTACTGGTATACAAAGTTGCAAATAACGTCTTGGGTAATAGAAAATCCTCTAAGCTTTCGACTTCAAAATAATAGATGACCCAGTTTGAAAAATAAAATTGTCCTCTATCCACGATATTTTCACCGTGCACTACGTATTAGCTGTGATCAATTAATGGGAATTTATCATTTGCATGTCAATAAACCTGAATTTGTGTTTCTTACAACTGGTTCAATAAACGCTGAACTGTTCAAAAGTGGCACTTGATTGCTATTGTTTCCCAGCATACTTCCAGAATGGTTAAATTAAATTTCACTCTTATAGAATTTGGGTAACAGCACCTTTACTGNTTGGCGACGTTGACAACCGTATTACCAAATATCGACATCATTTGATCACGTCACTCCAGATTTCTGTAGAATCAATGTACAATACACACCATAAACCCTTGAACGACAGTAAAATTTTTTTTTGTGCACATCGTAAGTGGGTCTGTGTTGTGTACCGGAGTGGGGGGTGGAAAGATGATCCCGGAAATAGGGAAAAGAACCCTTACTATTGAGTTACGTGACCGATGCTCAGTATGATAGAGAGGGCTTACGTGGAATGGACCTTCCTCTTGTTCTGTTCGTGTAGATTCACAGGGTCTGCTTCAGGTGATCTCTTATAGGGTGATCTTGAATCTCTCACAACGTTTTGGCCCTCACAACCAAAGACTCCATGACATTCTAAAACGCTTTGGCATATGGGAAAAGGAACAAAGTCCCAGGCAGCAGAACCTACAAAGGGTGAAATAACGCAAGCTTCATATTTATGAAATCGTGTGAAGCATGTAAAGAAAAGCTTTGCATAGTGTTACCTGTTTTTTATTGACACGGCCACATCGGCGTAGCACTCCAACACGAGCTCCCAGTTTCTCAATATCGACAGCAGTTTTCGTTTTCGTAGGTATAACTTTTGTTTTATATAATTTGTAATTTTGAAAACAGCGATGTCGGTACAAGTGAAAATAAACCGACGTTTCGGTTACCGTGAGTAACCTTTATCAAGGCGATTTTTCAATCGAATGAGTCAGGAACAGCTTGCCAACTATCCTCTCACGCATCGTGTGTGTGTACTTGTTTGCATTTGCATGTACGTCTGTGTCCGTGTCTGTGTGTACGTCACTGATCCGGATCGGACGTTGGGCACATCCGTTTGTGTAATGTTCGTCTGTGGCAACGGGATTATCTGAGGTCAAATCAGCGTCAGGACGAGTGTTGGCAAGTGATGTTAACGCTGTTCAGGTGCTCGAAACCCCTGCCCCGTCGTTTCGGTTCATACACCAGGATGGGCACTAATTGCCAAAGCCTCGGCGTATAGGCGCTCGGTGTTTGTTCGAAAACCTCGTTGGAGAATTTTCGTGTTTTCATAATCAATACGATGTCACTCTGTACACTCTGTAGAACTTTTGTTTGTCATGAGAACAGGAAACTGAAAAATGTGGCAGACCTTCTTCGCGTTTTTAAAGATTAAAAGTCTACTTTTCCGACCGTTTTTTTACAGCAACAGTAGTACTTTTCGAATGTACTGTCGAATGTTCTGGATGATTTTGCCGCACATCAGCTGGTGCCTGCGGCAGATAAAGAAATATGGGTTTGAGAGCGGGTTACAGAATGAACATACTTTTGACTGAGGGAAGTGGAAATGAGGCAAATTCAGGGTGATGATAAAAGGGGGCTTCCATCAATTGATTGTATTACCTTTGGAGATTTTCACGATTTTGATATTACCGTTTCCGTAGATCACCCGAATTGTTTTATCTCAATTGATAAAGTATTGCGTAAGTAGCAAACAGAAGAACAAAGTAGCAAACACGCTTGTTTACAGTGATTCGTAGTCATACCAATAAAACACAATACATATCATGGTGTCTTTATCTGTATCAGTACTCAACTATAAAACCCAAACAATTGTTTTGGTGAAGCAAATGTTAACATTACAAGGGTATTTGGGTTAATTTCGTCTTCGGATGAGGTATGGGATTTTTAATGCTTACACACACGACGAATTTCATTTTTGAAATTGAATGAAGTCCTCCATTACTCACATGGTAACATAATTGTTAGGTCATCCGATCTTTGAGGCTGGACAGGATATGATGTGTGTGAGAGTAGGGTGAACCAGAGGAGCATAAGCTCCTGCACAAATTGAATCATCACTATTCTCACGTTTGCTATTAGCGTACATTCGACCCTATACAGAGTACGCCATCCAAGCTTGGAGTCCATGGCTTCAACGTGATCGCAAGATGCTTGAGCGTCCACAAAGGATGGCCACAAAGATGGTCAAGGGATTCCATTACCTGTCATACGAGGACAGATTGCGATCATTGGGACTATATTCCGCTCAGTATCGCCGAACTCGAGGAGACTTGATTTTGACGTATCAAATACTGAAGAACCAAAACCATCCTTGTCGATCGCTTCTCATGTTATCGAACAATGTACACCTAAGGGGACACCGTTTCAAACTACTGATTGCAAAGTCTCAACTGGATTGCCGGCGCCAGTCTGTTTTAGTCAGAGTATGCAAATCTTGGAACGCCCTTCCACCTCATGTCGTTTGTGCACCCACTATTACATCTTTCAAGTAGAGACTCGACAAAACCTTGGCACACCTCACATTCGTACACTAAAGGCAAACGGAAATTCACTGCAGCCTACATTCTCTATCTCCTACCCGGATCTCTGTGCGACTCCTTTTTCGATGTGTAACGATTCATCTNCTTCTCATGTTATCGAACAATGTACACCTAAGGGGACACCGTTTCAAACTACTGATTGCAAAGTCTCAACTGGATTGCCGGCGCNATATCCTATGGGACAAGAGAAGCACCAGCTTGTAAGCTGTTCCATAATAAAACTTTGACTTTAAATTGTTTTTGCTTACACGGAGAGGGGTCGTGCAAACAAATTCCTACCGCTTCCACTGTGGGAAGCACACGAGCTCCAACCTGCCTTGACAAGCGCAGACTGCCTCGGTCACATTCACAGTGTAGTTTGTTTCAATTAGATGTGAAACCACTGCACCAGCCAGTGATCTAATCGTTTCTGTGTGAAGTGTTGTACACGGATTCACTTGAACAAAGACCTGACCGTGCGGCCTATGTACATCGTTTTCCAGGAACACTCTAATGAGAACACGAAATCGGACGGCAGGATCCGGCATTTTGTCTTTCAGTCTGAAGCATAGAGTTGGATGGGACGTGAACAAAACGTTGAGACTTGCTGCGTACAAAGTCTCACCAACAGCATCGGATGGTCTCTTTTGTATTACCTTTGCTGACGTATCTCCCTTGAAATCAAGGCAATGTATTCGGAAAGTTTTCTAACCTCAGTATTATCCATTTTGTCTCTCACATACTGCAACATACTGCCTACCAGTCGTTCCGGATAGCAGTTGTATGTGAAGTTAGTACGTAAGAATCGAAGCTTTTATTCCATTGGTCTTCACTACGTGATGCCCGATAATGTAGTTGCCTTTCTATCCTCGGTCTAGACTACCGGCACGGCATCCAAATTGGAATCGGCAACTTCATTTTTATTTAGCGAACAGGGAAGAAAGGGGGGTAGACTTGTTTTCATTTGTACAATTTTCGGCTTAGTCGCGTTTCAAGTTCCTACGAATTTGAACGTTATGAGAACAAAGTTTTGCAGCCTCATATTTGAGGTACAAATAGTGAAATTAAATTAAGAAACTGACGCAGCTACTGGTCTCTTTTGGGCATCCCAAGTACCTCAAGTTATTAAAAAGAATTTATTTCTTGCGGGGAAAACTAAACGTAATTCACTTGACAATTTGACACTTCTAACGAACTGATATGGTAAAGCCCCATGCACGATTATGCACCGATCAATGGAGCGATAACTGCGTGTTAAGCTGAAGTCAAAACTGCTGAATAAGGGCTACAAGAATTTGCTTGCGGTTATTTCAATCATAAGAAATTTCATGGACAGAAAAATAATTGCGTTCCAAAGTAGCTACCTGAAAACTATATAATCGGGGTGGGGTAGATGAAGAACACAGTTAATCAACTGCCTTTACATAACAACATGTAATATGAAGTTCGACCATTCAGATGCATAATTCAGAACGAGGAATTAGTTTACTAGAAACATTGTGTTATAGGATAGCACTGACATGTTTACCGCTCACTTTAAGCAATCGGATTCAAGACTGAAATGCTCTGAAGCAACATTATAGCATTAACAATTAGTTGATGCATTCTCATGACTAATTCTTGACTTTAGGTGACTAGTTGTGTGGATTACAGTGTCTATCGAAAATTTGTCTCACAAGATACCAAGAGCTTGGAATTGCAAAAGTGGGTGGAACCAAAAGCGTTCTTTCCTGGAGAATCCACTGTTGACTTTACTTAGATTTACGTGGTTTATAGTGTCTAAATTAAAAAGTTTATTTGAAGCATCCAACTCATACATTTTTGTTGTGTTAATTATTTCACAAAATTGCAATACAGGTATTTCCCCGTTTGTATGCTTTACGGGGACCCGGCTATAACTGAATGCTAAATTGTTGTTTTACACAGTCCGCTAAGTCGGTCAATAGAGTGATAAATGGCCTTCGTCAGTGGACACGTCCACCATCTTCGGTTTCACTCACTTTCACTTATGAGAAACCTAAATTCACTAGTCATCGTTCACCTGCGACTCCACCACCGTGACCGGTCTGACTATGGCCACCAAAAACCTCAGACTTTTGATCCTGCTCGGTGAATACACGTCCATATTGGATGGAAATGCAAACTATCGATTTGTTTTTATGTTTCCCCAAAGACCAACCCCTTATTCATCCCCATAGCGCTCATTTACCGTTAGTATGGGGTGGCTCCGGACACACTGTCGACTGGCGGCAGTACACAATCTCCCATCAATCCATCCATCCATCCATCCATCCATCCATCCATCCATCCATCCATCCGTCCATTTATCTCTCCATCCATGCGTTCATCTATCTATCCAACCACTCTCATTCACTGACCAACCCATTTACACATCAACCCAGGCTGAACACATACGGAGCTCCAGGATTTGCTCATCTGAGTGAAGGTTTTTCTGCCAACAAATAGATGTAACGTGTGCCATTTTCCTTTTAACCTATCTTCGACCAAAAACAAATAGGGACTCGACAAAAATGTGTACTAATGCTGAAACAATAGGTAACAACCACCTTCTTTATTTCTCTGCGAGACAGGCGGTCGCTGGAAAGTATGAGACGTTTGAGAAACTAAGAAAAACCTCCAGTTAGAGTTGCATGTAAACCTTCTATAGGCTAAAATATAACTGGAGTGTATCCTAGGGAATTCTTTGGCATAACAACCGGTGAAACTCCATAGATCGCGCATGCAATACTTGGTAAAGAATTAAATAGATTATAACTTCCAACTACCTGCATACATGTCAGAAATTTGGAATCCGTTAAAAGCAATGAAATTGATTAGTGGAGCCCGAATGATCAAGAAGCGGGATTCAAAGCGCAAGCATATGGGAGCATGGGAATTGTCCGTTCTGCTGCTTAATTCAGAAAGTGGTTGCAGTCCGATTAGCCCCAATTTATCTAGGTATAAAGGAAAATATGTTAGAATAGTGGAAATAAAGCACATGCTGATCAATTTTCTATCAGTTCAATGAGTTGAGTTTACATTGTAATGATGATGTTGATGAAAATATACAGATATAACTTCGGTCGGGCAATGATGGCTCAAAGAAATGTGGTGCAATAAGGGGTCCTTTTATTCACGTGGAGAAAAACTTAGACCAATTTGTTTAAATCACTTAAACGGTAGGATGATATTGATCGTCCACTTTCTCTTCCTGTCGATGATAACGATGATCAGCAGCAGCAGCAGAGTGAGCATGAGCCTGATCCTACTGTAAACTGTTTCTAATTGGTTGCTGAAATGTTCTAAACAGGATCCGAATAATGTCATTGTAAAAGGGATTTCGAACATTCACGTCTGATTGCCTTGACCCTTTCGCGACACAAACATGATGTATTTCCGATAAATAATAGCTTGTTTTGCTTGTTGCAACGGGTTATTTATCATAATTGAAATTTGATTCACCTGTCATGGTGATATCATTATTCTGGTAACCCCAGTCATAAAAACAGCATAAATGTTACCTTCATTTTGTGTTACAATGCATTTTGATCAATCACATTGACTACTGAAGTGACCATTTGTGTCTTGATCGGCGAACTGTATCAGATAGCTGTATGTATTGGTCCGCGTTGCACCTCTTGTATTTTTTTCGTGAAGGCAACTTTCCCTTCCGGAGGTTACAACGTTCACGTTGGAGATGGACAATCGTAGTACTACACGATCATCATAAACAATTTGGTTTTTAAATAGGCTTACTTTCTATTATCCACTCCGTGCATCAGTTTTATATCAGTAGCAACTTAAAACCCATATCTGAATTTTTTTATTTTGGGGTAAAAACGTTACCTATTGTTAAAAAGGAGAATCAATTGTCAACTTATGTTGTATTGCAGAAGCCATACATTCTTCTCACTTTTTACCAAAATAAAACATTTATAATTTTCAAACAGAGGAGAGAAATATCACCGGGCTTTCTGTACAGCGAGAGTCCCAACAATTGACATGGATATTCATAATCCAAACTACTGCGATTTCGTTATTAGAATTTCAGTATGGCCCAAACGCATATGAAGAACTGGATCCAAAGAGATCACTATACCTCATGTCACAACCTTCACCGCTCTAGGAATAACGCCTGATGAATGAACTATCATACTGAACTCGAGTAAACATTTTCATGGTATAAACGCATTAAATAGCTTCTACCTTATTTAGAAATTTTCCGTCAACAAAACTGCCCTTTCCACCACAACTCATTCAGTAATTTAATACTAGTCGTTTTGCGCAAACCTTCTCGGCAACGAAGTCACTACTAGTTGAATTATAAGGTTGATCAGTTGGTTTGTCTAGCAGAATAAGAAATATACCATCAGGGTTTACGTTGACAAGTGTGTATCTCTGATATCAGAAAATATCGTGCATAAGGTGCGTAATTAAAAATACGCCCAGAATGTGTCCAAAGAAAAAGAAACAGTTTATTCGGTGCTTTTCAACGATTCTCACCTTGTTTTATTGGTTATCAGTGCCTTCACACAGAGTTGCATGATCAAATATCAAACAGTGTAACCCCGAAAATATCATTACACATGCAATGCTGACTTCAGGGCCACGGGCACCATATGGGGGGATTTTGGGCTACCCATTCATCTAATGCGATGATGTCTTATAGTGCAGTTTAGCGATTGAGTTTCGGTCTCATGAATATAATGTTTTCATTTTGAATCCTGTCAAGAACATCATTGTCGATAGGTTCACACATGAAAATAATGGTATTTATTATTAATCCCCTTGGCATGTTTTCACTTAGTGTATCCCTTCATTTTAAACATGAGAAATATTCCTGAAATACTGTGGATGTAGCAATAGTTTGTCGTAACATTTTGAAATGCCTGGTAATAATCGCGAGGAAAGTTCAATGATTGTTTTCGAATTCAGCCAATCTTGATAAAAATTTCGGACGACATACTGCATGAGACGATTGTAAATACATGAAGATTGTGATACGGAGCGCGTCGTAAAAATAGATCTGAAGAACTCTAAGAACCCGGAAATCGATCAATATCGCAAGCAATAATTGTACCATGTGTACAATGCGATTTATCTGAAACTCCTTTTTTGTTCTTATTTATTTTGGGGCCATCAAGTAGGCCTAAAAGCTAAATGAAAAAAATTAATTTGAATAAAACACGTAACACAATTACATGGGGTCAAGCAGAAGGCACTGAGTGGTTGAGTCATTACCAAAGTTATTTGAGTATGGGTACAAGAGGAGGAGGGGTGGGGAATGTTAGCATAGAAAACAGTTACGTAATGGAAACGGATTAGCAATGGTGGAAAGAGAGTAAGACATGGTTACGTAATACGAAAATGATACAATCAGAATTGAATTCGAATAGACGCAGAAAGTTAACCGAGTAAAAAAATGTTCAACCAAGTAGGTCAAAGAGAGTTACGTAATAAGAAAATGAGAAGAGCGAAGTGTCAACGATGATGTAAGAGAACAGTTGAGATGATGGGAACATGCTCACTCATTCTGGTCGACGGATGTAATTGTAAATGTCCATATATGGTATTATTATGATAGAATTTGACCTATTTAATGTGCGTAGACAGCTGACTGAGAGCACACGAAATCGACGGCCAATATCAATTCTGCTGATATTGTGTTACTTATTTTATTCAAATGAATCAAAGGGAAAGAGATGTTTCCGCTATCTGAAAGAATTAAATTAAAAATAATAGGAGTTTTCTATTATTGATAAGAGTTTATCATGGAACTCTCCAGACTCGCACAGTTGGCACATTTGACCGAAATGTGCATTTTTTGTTTTTCCTCTCAACTCGAATATGCTCCGAATCTAGTTCTTCAACATATATTCCGAGTGGCAAGATATTTTGTCTGAATGTACTGAAAAGGCGTTGGAGAAATCACTGAGAACTAAATGTTATTTTTACCCTTGAACTGAACATGGGTTACAGGTTTTTGAAGGATGATTGTATACATTCACTTTATTAGACAAGAGCCGTTTGCAACGTGTCTGGGAACATAAATCACGCTGCGCATGAACTCAGGACATTGATTTACGATTATATGCATGATAATAACTATGCTGTTCGAAAAAATGTTTCGTTTTTACCTCACACCTTTAGTTTGAAAGATATTTGGCAATATCTGGCATCCGATGGTCACCCCAGTGCGTTATAATTTATTACATTGTCGAGGAGTACGTATAATTGGCAATCCCTTGTAGCCTCAACTTTATCCCAAACATCACTGCATGGTGCAGCATAAGAGTTTTTGCCAGAAAGTTTTAATTCATCATGATTCCATAAATTGGTCATTTATCAAATAGCATCATAAAATAGTCAAATAAACGCTATGTTGTATGCCTAAGTTTGTTTATCGGTGCATTACATCGCAATGCCAATTATTAGTAAACCACTCTCGGATGTTTATTTTTAATCTACGAACCCTGATATGGACTCCGGTGAACTCCTTGATAATCCTGTGGCTGTAGACAGCTTACCTATTACCTCGTGAATGCCATATTCTTCTGTAATTTGCATGGATGATTCAAATGTGAAAAGATCACTGCTACAGAGGTGACCACGCAGCTCAGCTGGCAGAGTTTTCGCTGTGCAACGGTCAAAAGTTACGCATTGTGATTACGTAGTAGTGGTTTAAAAGACGAATTGGGGTCAACTGTGTGTCTTGTTATCACGAGATGTTTTGCAACAGATGATCCTGGATTTCTTGTAATCACTTGGTCATCATTTATCGGTTGCGTCATCGATGTCCCCAACCACTTTGGAATGTGTTCGACCATCCGTTTTGACAGCTAACGGTTTGTTCTGCCTATGTATGCGTCACGCCAACTGCAAGCAATCTGGATATATCAAAGGAAGAAGAGGCTTTCATGAGGAGAACAGTGCTACACAATGGTTACCCAGAAAGGTTTATATATATTCACAGTAGACCATTCCTAAAAGGTAACCCACCTCAAAACGCCAGTAAAAAGGCCATCTACATCAAGCTTGTGTTCAAAGGTGACCACATTTACATGATGTGCGCCAGATGTTGAGGTCAGCTCTAGACCGTACATTCCCAGCTGCTCAACTCAGACTCATTGCCTCCACAAATGGTATTGATTTGGACAAACGTAAACATGGCTGGCAAAACAGTTCCAACTTACACACTGTATACTAGTTCACTTGCAGTTGGCGTGACGCATACATAGGCAGAACAAACCGTTAGCTGTCAAAACGGATGGTCGAACACATTCCAAAGTGGTTGGGGACATCGATGACGCAACCGATAAATGATGACCAAGTGATTACAAGAAATCCAGGATCATCTGTTGCAAAACATCTCGTGATAACAAGACACACAGTTGACCCCAATTCGTCTTTTAAACCACTACTACGTAATCGCAATGCTAAACTCTCGGCGATTAGTGAAGCACTGCTTATTCGATTACATCACCCGAACTTATGCGCACTGAATGTTTTGATACAAGCAGTCCACTTACCGTGGCGTTGACCTTTTACTTCAAAATTTTGTGATCTTTGTTTGCTTGTACACCATAATTGATTAATCCCATGTGCTATATATGCACTTGTTTGTTTTAAGTCAGGGACTGAGCAGATTAAACGAAATGGTAACATCTCGCGACATTTGTCTTCTTTCTGTTCTGATGAAACTACGTCAGTGTCTCTTGTCTGACTGTGCATGTATGCAAGCTAGGAAATAAATTGAGCACTGTGACCTATCTTTCGAACCAAAGAATCCAGATAAACAGTTATGTACTCTGTGCCTTAGTCCTTCAGGGAAGAAATTCGCAGGTTACACTCTTTGTGCGCTCTTGCTTGGCTTGACAACAAAGGTAGTCGTGATACCTAGCAAATCCTCATGCGAAATTCTGGCATCAGACCCCCACACCGCGTACTTACTACCGTGAATGTAAAGGATCTGAATCAGAGCTTCATCAACATTTGAACCGCACTGCCTGCTCTATCTTATAGAAGTTGCATGAATATGGCCGATTCTATCACCACGGTTGTCCTACCGAAATTCATACAGAGTTCATTCGAATAAATCCCTGCACATCCAGTGGCTCAGATAAAGTCTAGCCTGTTATCCTAGTGTAATGTGCAGCCTTCCTTTCTCCTGTACTGTGTGAATATTTCAACAAATGTATATCCCAGCAACGGATTACCAACTACTGCAGAATAGCCAATTACACGTAAAAAGCTCTTCAACCTTTCGTTTCATTGCCTGCACCTCAGTTGTTTTGACGATGCTTGAGGGGCCGCTGGTTAAAACCCCATCGAAACAGTTAGACGTTGGTGGGCTACATCAGTTTGCAAACACCCATACCAAGGGTACATTGAATGCCCTTGTGTATCTCTCCGAATTAGGTTCATCCAACCTTAATAAGAAAAGAAAAGGTTTATGCAAATGTTTTCTGCAATATAGTTATGACTGAAAGGAAAACACTGCTAAATAATTGTAATGGTTGAAGTAGGTACAGATCATAAATTACGAATCACGAAATAGAAATAATTTAGCGGTCTTATTATGAAAACCTCAGTATGAACCCCCCGAAAATGCAATGATATAAGCGTTTCCCTTTTCAAAGGTACAAATATGTTGAACTGTCAAATACCAGTCTGTTTTTATCTTGAATGACCAAATTGATAGAAAAATATCTAACAAATAAGTTGGTGTTATTTTCAGTCGTATAATGACCTGGTCTGACCACGTCATTGAAATGTTTCTGATGGTCAGGAGGCTCACGATTTATGGTTTACCTCACTATCTCAAATCGTCGCATAACGCATTTTGTTCTTGTTTGCTTTTTTCCCCGCTAGTTTTTAAGGGTCTCCTGTTATATTTCCCTCTCTTTTTAATACGGGCCACGAACTCATTTTCCGATATCTCAAGTTTCTGTCGGTATACAGTCTTATAACACGATAACATACAGGTGTTGACCAAACTCATGCAACATCACCCTCATTTTGAAAATCCATTTCAGCTTGCAATAGTATACTTATATTTAGATGGCTACGAGTACAGTGTATTTATTCCTGACTTTACCTCCAACATCTACGTTCTTAGTTCATTTCTAGGATCATTTAAATTTGCGCGACCTTGAGTGTCGCTATAAAATTTGCAGTAGTTCGAAAGTTACAGCTCTGATTTGGAAAATACTTCGGCCAAAGTAGTATGGGTGTTCATTCTTTTTAATAGATGATTCGTGTCCTATGAGAGTTTCCATCTGGTTGAGCATGCGTATGCTAAATTTCTATTCTCTTTTCATTCAGTGCACAGTAAATAAGCAATACCTGTATAAAGTCTGAGTCATTTTATTAAATAAATTACAGTTAGGTTTTCTACTGTAACCGTGTTATCTTACAACTGATGCACCAGCAACCGTCGTCAAAATCGCGAATTGTACAATTTATTGGCATGTGGCTAATATAAGCAGTGACACAAGTGGATATTATATCAAATATGTTGCATGTGATGTGGGGCAATATCATATTCCATCCCGTGAATGAGGCCGAAAGAATGAAGCATTGAGAGGAACAAATGTGATGGAAATCAGCATGTTGCACGAGTTTGGTCAATACCTGTACCGTACTTCATCGAGTGGCACACCACAGCAAGTTCGGTAAAATGTAGTCAAAGAAGACTGTAGCTGATTGTCCACATTTCCCATATCCTATTTTTGTCAATGCTCTTTTTATTCATCGATAAAGGCACACACTGAAGCTATGTTTTCCTGTAACGCTCTAGACTTCTTACTAACCATAAACTCCTTGCAGGAAATCTTCCGAAAATACTTGTATAAACCAACGACAGGCAACATGGTATGCCATGAGTTTTGTGCTGTTGCATTGCGTTTTACTTCTTTTCGGTGCTTCATTACGTTTTTCATGTTTGATCGTTGATGCACACTGGTCACGGGGTTGAAAAATATCTACCCCTTCGAGTATTTAAGGCGATTCAGCGAATTGAATAATTTTGAGAATCACCTCCGGTGTCCGAAATGAAGTAAGAATATTCTGATCGCTAAACGCTTTTACTGCAGGAAGTATGCAGAATTGGTTTCTTGAACTATTTTTACCAGCTGCTTTCTAGAATTGATATTATTGAATTACGTTACTTGAGCCTTGAAATATTCAGAGCATTTGGATCGGTATTCGGGTATATCCAGATGTACTACTGCACCACCGATTCTGTTATGAAGCTAACGTTCTTGAAGCATGATCACACCAAGCTACGACTATTCCCATAGTTTATCTAAATTGCCGAGATCGGCCATATTTCCGACGAAGATCGGATGGTACAACTGAGAATGATAGGGACACAAACCGGATATGACTTGTTTCCGATAAGCAATTCTCTTACCGTCTCGGCGCTTCCTCGGATTTTTCGAAAGCTTTCTCACCGTTCATTTGGCTTCATTCTTTATTGTTCTCCCCAAAACAGGTAGAAGCTTTACATTTGTTCCATTTAATTGAATGCATGAAATCACGGGTGTATTTTACTAACTTAGGTATTACTGTAATCACCCAATGGTCGCTTTGTCAACCAGGGGAAACGTTCGTGCGAAGGGTCAGTGGTGGTTATGCAGTGATTGACTAGAAAACGGACAAATGATTGTGCGACCGAAATTTGCTGAATCCGCAGTTGGTGTTTTTACAATAGCTCCTCACTTGTCTTGAAAAACTTTATGTTTACTCTTTTGCGTCGTTGGTTGCCGAATCGTTGCTTTCCCTCCAAAAGACCTAATCTTTTTGTGAGTTGTTTTTACCTAGGAATTTCCTATAACGTGCATTTTGATCGGATAACCCATTTTACATAGTAAGAATCTGTCGGGTTCATTGTTTTATTTTCAAGGGCTAAAAGAGCGGACATTGTTGTTCTCATTTCTAATCAAGAATGAATTTCATATGGAAAATGTAACTGATCCAGCAAATCAGGAATATATATGAATTGGGCATTTATATATATACGATCTGGAGTTACAGCATCGAGTTTCTGCCGTCCCAGTTGATACATGGATTAATCCGAGAAAAGTTCCAATACGCGTGCACATTTGTTTGCGATTTTCTCCCCCTGGACATCAGGATTATTTGAGTATATTTCGACGCCTAAATCCTTATTTTATTTGCAACCAGGAAGCTAAACAATAAACTAATGAGGGAAAAGCAACTATTTTCAGCGTCTGATTATAAGTCAAAGTCAAAGTTTTATTATGGGCGTTTTAACAAAGCTAAAGCTTATCATGCCCCAAAGGATTTCTACAGAATGTTTTGAATAACTTCACACAGAGAAAATAACAATGATAATAATGTGCGTGATCACTCACGGATGTTGAAATTTTAAGTATTCCAATGCTTTATCAAGTTGCAATTTAAATAGTTCAACTGTAGGAGCTCACACTACATCAGATGGGAGAGAATTCCATGCACCGCACACTGACTGCAAACGAGTGATACCGGCAATCAAGGTGGCTGTTCTGGGTCTTCACCTTTAGTGGANTAGTGGATATCCCCTGAGGTGATCATTATGAGATACAGTCAGCAGAGAACGGCAAGGGTGGTTGGGTTGATGCAGTAGGTGATATGCTAATATTAGGTCCCCTCGAAGTCGGTGGTATTGGGATGAGTAGAGTCCCAATATTTGCAGTCTTTCGGAGTGTGTCTTGTTATATTGAACTTTTACCTTTTATTTTCTACATGTGTCATCACGTACAAGGTGAGCATGTACGCAGCAAATATAGTCAAAATTCTGGGAAAGAACTTTTCGCTCGCTCCAGTTAAGAGAAATGATTTTGGAACCAGCCCTCTCCGACAAACCCAAATAGATGAAATGGAGCATACTTGCCGCTTAATGGCGCACAATTTAGCCCAAAGTTTATTAATCCATCTTTTCAGATAATAAATTTAACACAGGTAGTTTCAATAGGGTATCCTGGGTCAGTTTGTTCCATCCGCTCAAGTGAATGTTGCAGTTCAGGTGATTTTAATCGCCAGTTAAACAGAGAAAGTGCAACGAAGATGGAATTACAAATATTGGCGGATAACACAGTTACAACATGAGATAACAGATTAGTCACCGATAGTAGGCTAATATGAAAATTAGTCATTCACACTGTTTGATCAGATTTTGTCTCTGCATATGTAAGAAATTTCTTATTTATCCTTTCGTAATCGATCAGATCAGTGTCCTTAATGCCACAGAAATACAAATCTTTTCCTTCTTCAAGTTTGTCTACTTATTCACGATTTCATACTCAGCCGTTTACAACACAGACAGGGTATCACAATAAAAGATGGTCAAATAACTCGCGGTGTATAATGGAAGGAATGGGTCACAGATTGGCAATTATTTGATCATCAGTGGGCAAAAGAAAAGCAGATAACGCCATGCATTATATTCGTTGTATCTTTCATTTTACTTCACCTTATTGAATATTCAGTGACTCAGTTGACGGAAGTGCGAAAAGTGAAATTAGAGGGCTACCGCACAACACACAAAATGAAAGANTCAAGCCGTGGTGGAACACCTACGTCGGAGCGACAAATTGGGGGGAGGGGCGTGAAGTGGGATGGGCTCTACTGCTGCACCATCACCGTCTAATTAAATTGGTCGTACTGTAGTTTAGAAAGCATCATATTTACCCCGTCTGTACATGCCGCTTTATCTACAATAACAGAAATAGCGATTTGATAAAGAATAGCCACTCGTAACTATCGATGCTCACAAACGGTAACTATGCTGACAGTGTGTCATCAATCCTGACCAAGTGACCAACCTACCAACTGTTATTTGTGGTTGTTTGCGACTTCATATTTATGTCACATTGGTTATTTCACTAGTAAACATGATCAACTGCTGTATGCAAATATATCAGTATAACCAAATCATTGAGGATAACTAGTGGAAAAAGCTGTATAAAGTCCTTTCCTCCAGACTTATTAAGGTCTTAAAAATTGTAACTCAGACAAGATGAAAAACAATTTTTTCAGTACTCTCCTAAATAGCAGATGTTGGATACCGTCATTATTTGTTTCTTCTTCAAGCGTGTGGTACAGTTACGATAAAAAGATGTTACCCATGGGACAAATTTCTTCGCTGAGCATCACCGGGGAAAATTGGCGTTACGGGGAAATAAAATCGTTTGTTTCGATGACATTTAAGGGTAAAACGTTACTCTAATTGCAGAGTGAGCATAAGAGGGGACCATAAGTAGCAAAGTTATTGCACATTTGAAATTGCGAGCACATTTTTATACTTGAGACATCAATGAACACGTATCATTTTGTAAGCGAAAATAAGATATTTTTAAAAGTTAGCCACATAATTGTAAAGTGAACGTTTATCAACAAGCTATCCAATTGTTAGAATACAAACGAATAAGGCGCAGTTGAATGCTACTTACACGTGTTCAAGGGTATTTAGGAATTGTGATGGCGTGGCCATGGGCAGCTCATTAGACCCAACTCTACCTGATGTATTTTTAGGAATGATTGTACAAAGTTATGCCAATAGTATCTACAAGTCCACTTTGTACAGACCTTATGTGAATGATATTTTTATTCTTATCCAACGTGCACATTTTGAATTTTTTTTGAGCCAACCTCACTCTGTTCATCCACAACTTTCCGTATCCTATGAATAAAACCCAACGATTCTTTAGCATTTTTGGATATACGAATTACGAAGTGCTAGGATGGTACATTCCAGCATTCTATTCACAGAAAGCAATACGGAGTGGTCAAGATCTACAGTTCTCTGGATTCTCACCAATGGCTTACAAACGGGAACTCGTAAAACCTTTGTTCCATCGAGCCAGAAACATTTGTTCTCCAGACATACTACGAGAAGAAGCAGAAATCCTGAATAAAACATTGCTACGAAATGGTTACCACGAAAGATTCATTGATACTCATGGTAAACAATCTCAGAAAGGTAGCCCATCGTCAACTGTTCCCCAGGAAGCCGTTTACATCAAACTATCTTTTAAGGGCGATCACCTTTCAAATGATGTGCGCCAAAAGTTAGGTCTGAACCGTACATTCCAAGCTGCTCAACTCCGACTTATTACCTCTACTCGTGGAATCGATTTGGAGAAATTCGCACATGGCTGGCAGTTCAGTTCTGTCACACACAGTATACCAGTTCACCTGCAGTTGCGGTGACGCATACGCAGGCAGAACCAACCGTCAATAATCACAGCGGATGACCCAGCACCTTCCAAAGTGGTTGATGAAGTTCATGACGTAACCCACGCCCAGTAATCAGGCGGTCAAACTTAACTCGGGATCATCAATTGCAAAACACCTCATGACAACCAAGCACATAATTGATCCCGATTCCTCATTACGTAGCCGCAATGCAAAACTGTTGGCAATACGTGAGGCGTGAACTGAAAGGCGCGAAACCACTGGACAGCTGTTTCGACCTGACTGGGTCTCATCAGCAGTGCGGATCCATCGACTCCACTGGGGATCGAACCCGAGATTTCATGAGCAGAACGCAAGCGTGCTACTCCGGGCAGCTGATCAGACTGTTTTTCATTTTACATTTACATGACATAGCACAACCCAACCGAGTCATAACCCTGGAAGCTAGTGCTGAATTGAGCATGGTCCGTGGCCCGCAACAAACTTTCAATGATGGGTTGTGCTATATCGCGTAAATGGAAAATGAAAAACGGTTTGATCAGGTCACCGGGGGCGTAGTGGGTAGCACGCTTGCGTTCTGCTCATGAGGTCTCGGGTTCGATCCCAAGTTGGGTCGATGGATTCACACTGCTGATGAAACCCAACCAGGTCAAAACAGCTGTCCAGTGCTTCCGAGCTTTTCAGTTCACGCTTCATTTGCTATGTACACGATGAATTCCCATTTGAAATATGTGAGGCGTTTGGAATCCGATTACAAATCCCCGCCCGAAAGTTGTTGATCCAATTGTGATATACTTATGTACATCAGCAAAGGTATTAATATCCTTGCTCAAAGATGAGTGGGATCGGAACATAGCTGAATTGTAAATGCTTTTAGCGCACACTGGTACGAAACTAATAAAACTTGGAGTCGAACTCCACTGAAATGTATATCCTAGAATGGATAAGTGATAGAATTTTTCTGCAAAAGACCAAACAAGACAGTAAGACCAGAAACACACTTTAGAAACACACACACTAAATAAATTAAATATAGAGCACGTAAATTTGAAGTCACATGACAAAATACAAAGTTCAGCAATTTTCGTTTTTTCCATGGTGTTTGTCTCAAATTTCACATGATGCTTCCTAACAATCGACTGGGCCAATCCAAGCTTGCTACTCTAAAATTACGTGGAAACTGTTTGACCATGCAACGTTTCAATATAATTACACAAGGTTTGATGCAATATACTTCACGTATATTCTAATGGTTTACACTGATTCATTAGAGGTCAAGATTAGCGGGTAAACATACATGAGGCAACGACTTCGAAACTGATCGTGTGCTTTTGGGAACATTTTTCCAGTCATTTTTGTGCTACTCATCGAAGATGTTAATCCTGTCTAATCTAGGTAGACTAATTTTCATAGTGAATCCGGGGTTGTTTTTCGAGTAAAACCTCTAATACAACCTAAGAAAGCCATTCATGCAAATAAATTAGCATTTCGACTATCCACAAGAATAAATAAAATCACGTGAAATATGCGACACCACCTCTTCGGCACATAGCGGACCAATTGCACACTCCTTGGATCAGGGAGATTTGGATCACCGCTCACTGCAGCTCTAACTCTTCCCACCAGCACGTGCTCTGTCAACAACTGGCAATCGCTTCGTCAAGCGTCCGCTTCGGATCACGTGAATAGCTTATTCGGCGCTCGACCTGTAAATCCCGTCAGTCCAAAATGTTTGTACAACTGGTCTCATTCTCATCAGCATGTGACTGTGTTCATTGGTTCGTGCATTTTCAGTTACTCAAAACCGTGTACACTTAATGTTAGAATCATCTTTGCTGTACTGTCCTTAGTCAAGGAATGTTGCTCGATCGGAAACTGCGAGTAAGATACAAAGAAATTGAAAAATGCCTGAATAATTGGAAGATATTTGTTCGTAATGTGTTTAAATGGTGATATAAGTTACAGGCTGAATCTAACGGTTTTAGATAAATGAGATCCGATACAAACAGTGCAGTGTTTTATTGAATTTCTCATTCTAATTTCTAGCTCAGCCTCACGTACACAAGCCATAGAGCCTTCGAACGTACATGGAAGATGAATTAAAACTATTGTTCACCATTGTTGAAGAATTACTAAGTATCTTATCCGAAACATTTTTGGGTAAACAGTTTGCTCTCTATTTTATCAGAAGAAGCATAAATCCTGATATAATGCTGGTGGAGTACATGAAAATCCTCCGTTCTCGAAAAATCGCTTGCAGGGAACAAACTAGCAGTTTGTATTCAGCATGATTATAATATTTTGGGCGTGTGCCTTCTGATTTTCATTTACGATGTCATCCTGTTTGCCACAAATGATAACTCAAAGTTTGATCCCTTTATGATGGTTACAATTGTCAGTCCACTACTCTTGTGAAAGACTTGCAAGTAAAACTGAACAAATTTAACTTTACCTTTTTCCTTTTTATAACATCCCGAATGATGCGGGATTGTGGTTGCGTCAACTAAAGGCAGAATAACACCTACTGGTATTCATCCTTTCCTTAGTTATATCTACTGGTGGTCCCTTCTGTCCATAAACTCGTCAATTCACAGAATTTATTTTATAGTACTCGCTGGTTATTGCAGTAGATCTATATAAAGTGGCCACTAGAGGAAAGAGCACTTGTTGCCTAACACAGTCAAGATATTTGGATTTCATTGCATATTTCGGTCAAAGTGACAACAAATAAAGTCGTCCAAATATTTGATCAGTGAAGTGGTTTCCCATGTGCAAATGCACGTGAAATGAAAATCCCGCGGTTCGCTTTTTCTCCTGTAAGTAAATCTTCCGATGAACAAGTTAAATGCTGTTAAACGTGGTTCAGCTGGGATCTTCTAATTACCGGAACAAAGCACGTACAAATAATAGGAACTTATGTTCACGTTTTTCATATTATAAGTAGGACCATCCAGGTGATCTGGTATTTTCGAACGGTGCTCGATTGGTCTTCTATAATTTTCTGTACCACTCACTGTTTCATTATTTACTGACGGTTCTCTATGGAAACTAGAAGTATACCTCTTAGGATATGTCGACTTCCGTGGATGAATAATTTTCAAATTCGTTATCCGCAACACCAAATGGGCCTTTTTAGTTTGGAACTAACAGCAAAACGACTATCGAAAAGCCGCGGTCTGAATACCCCTCGTCCATTACGTTTTGTTTCTGTGTATTTATGCCACCAGTGCGGAACATTAATTTCCCTGTCGAGTTACAAGGCAAGGTTTGTTCCAACAACGGATTCCATCGATCACCTAAATGAATATGTGAATTAGCCTTCATTGGCCATCAGATATCACGTTAGAGCAAATGGTGGTTTTGGTGAGTGGTGCCAGTTGATCTTATTTCATTTAGTTGCCCACTTTTTCCCAATCACCGAAAAAATCCAACGAAGTTGATCAATGGTACTCTCAGTATTGGTATTATCCAAGTCAATTTAACTGTAGAGCTGTGAGTTTTCGCGATTCCATTGAGAAATTCCACCTGGTGAAGGATTTATATTTTCCAAATCAGATCAATTCCGATGCGATAAATGCCGCTATTTACTTTCAGACATCGTCACTGTGGTTCGAATTTTACAACAATGGACTGCGCTTTACTCTATTTGAGGAGATAGATCCAGAATATCTATGTTCAGAAAAAGAGGCATTCAATTTTTTCTATCCAATTCCTCTAAAACGATGCATCAATTCAGTGCTTCCTATTGAGCATCATGAAGGAACTGACAGTACAACTGAGAAACGATGACTTTTTCACATTATGGCTTTATTCTGTTTATTTTGGTTTGCCACGTAAGATGGTGTCTCAAACATTGCTAATCAGTGGAAATCTATAAGGTTTCATGGGAATTACCAAGCAAAACGATATGGAACCCGAACGTGGACACAACAGAATGAGTGATACAGCGGGACTGCATGCCATTGAGGGACCCAATAAGTATCTCGATCCACCGTTTCCTCGATGTGAATGAATAAGGTGGTCAGCAATCTTTGAAAACTAATGTTTGGCGGAGTAGTTTACAGTCAATAACTGGATTAGTAATATCTATCAACGGATCCCGGGAATCACTTATGGGCGGCAGTTGCATGTGAACCGAGTCCGTTTCGGCTGCATTCATTGTCGAATTGGAAGGTAGTTGCTAGTAAACCCACCAAAGAACGATACAAACGGCTCAGTTGTTGACAGTTATCAAACGTTGTTGTCACCGGATTTGCACAGGAGCAAAATTGTTGTCCTCAAACAGGTTTAGTACTTGGGAAAACGGTAAAAATTTACGAGACCTCAGCTTCACAGTTTGATTATTCCTTTACCATGAAAATATCTGTGGTGACGAGCGATGAGCATGGAACAGATGTTTCTTCCTGTTTGGGACTTGTCAGCAGAGCATACCTTGTATTCCTGTCACGACTCAACATGGATTCATGCCTATGAAGAATTGAATGCAACAAAACAGACATAATACTTAGTATATACGAATTCTTCCCCAGAGGTAGTTATTTACGACAATGTATTCTTCAACTGACTTCAAATTACCACAACTTATAAATGTGATTCTGCATATCGAAGTTGTTTCCATCAGACCCATAATGTGGTCCACTACGTCCTTTCGATTAATTTAGCGAAGCATATTATAAACACTCCGAAAGTAAAAATACGGTCGCCTTTAGTGTGGCTTAGTTTCCCTCAGAATCCTTATGGACCCTGTTTCAGAATAACTGTTTATTCATCAAAAAGGATCCTTTGATAATCGATGGTTCATGCAAACAGGGAAATTTTGTCAAAAAAATGAAGTTGAAAACAAATCGGGTCATGGGATTATTTTCACTGACAGAGAAGACTTCGGTGAAAATATCAAATTTAGTTTCTGTTTTTACTGCATCTGGAAGAAAAATTCCAAGTTTTAATAATTATATTTTATGATAGACGCACAACACCAAACAACGTTTTATAGGAGAGGTTTGTTTTGTGCGTTTGTGCGTTTTTGTGCGTTCTTGTGGTATCTAAGAAAGAACATCCATCAGAAAAAAGGAACAAATTCAGTTTTTTTAACAGATATTGCACGCAGTTGCAGTAATTTATTTGGATAGTTCCTTGGCAAAGTATTCGATCAAAGGAGAGTATCAACAAATATATTGGGTTGAGTGAAAAGAGGGACTGGACTTATCAGCACAGTTACGTACTAGAAGACAGAAGTATAAAACGAACTGTTCAAACATTTTCCATCAGAGTAAAAATATCTGCATTTTACGAATATGCTCGAAGGGAGAGTAACTTTCTTATATAGCAAAGTTCTCAAATGTTTTTGGAAGCGATAAAATACAAGGAAACCGAAAAAATTATTCAAATCTTGCAGGTCGCTGTAAACAACAGTAAAAACAACAACAACATCAACAACAACAAAAACAACTTCAGATGATGAGAGGAAGATCACCAATTAATCGACTAGATATTTTTCTTTGTTCCAGATAAATCAAAGTATGAAAACTGAGATTCGGCCATTAGGTAGTAGAAGAATTTACGAACGAGTCGGTCGGGCTTCATTCATCATAGGATCGTTATTTCTGTGGTTATGTGATTAAATTGCAAATACTTTCTTTGTCCAGGGTGGGTTAGTCAGTTGTACATACAAAATATCGGTTCTGATTGAATATATTTTTCGTGCAATTGTGATGACTACATTTTTGGAGTACGTTGCACTGAGAAAATCACAACCAGCGTGATCTGTGATTGTTGTGCTAGGTCGAATCTCACTTCATCGGATATTCATTTATTTTCAGCTTTTCAGTTTTCAACTAATTTTACAGTCGCTTCGCCTGTTTTGAAAGTCACTTTTATTGCATACTATGATTGCCTTTGATGAAACTTCAAACTGGATCACTTTTGGGAATCGAAAACCACATCCCTGTCAACGGTCAACATCTCAACGGCCGTTCATGCCGGGTACGGACATTTTGGACTGATGCCAAACCAGTTAAGGAAGTTGAGGGACCCGTGTATTTTTGGATATCACCGTGATGATAGATTAAAAATCTTCGTTGAACATTATAAGTATTTGGGTTGCTGATTAATGTTGTAATTCGTTGCCATTTCATCGGATGGGGATATGCGCATTCATAGGAAACTAGCTTACCTACCGTTCCCCCCTATCTATTATCTGTTAGGTCTCAAATCTCCTTTTACCTATTGGCACACAACAATTGCCACTTTTGACCAGAAAAAATGTATATACCAGGGTACTGGTTGCTCATTTTGACCGTAACGTTTGCCATCCGGGGGCGTTGAAATGATCCGTCCGGTTCTGACTGGCAACAAACGTGTTTATCCGAATTTGTTTATCATTGATGATACTGAATTCAAATAGAAAAACAACACAATGTGTCAATGAGGATGTAATTGGTCTCAAAGGGGAAGGAGACTTCGGTGAAAAAGTTTTGTTTTCCTAGTAGACGATGGTAAACGTGTGTTTGGGATGATTCTGAATTCTGCAAAACAAATTGATATGCACTTTTAACCTTTTAAAAGTTATAGCTGTCTGTCGTAAACAAACGTCAGATTGGCTGACTGCCTTTGCTGAAACAGACCAAGCTGCATCCAACCTACCAAATAGGACATAACAATTTATAACAGTGCGTGATCAGATGAAAAGAATACGGGAACAGTTCGACTGTAGCATGAACTCAATGTTTGTATCCAATGTGCCCCTCAGGAATATACGTTGTCCTGTTATCTTGACTGCCATGGTAACATGAAAACGTGCTCTCCTCACGGATGCTCGAAAAAGTGTATATTGCTTATACGACAGTTAAATTTGTATCAGTTACCAACGAAATTCATTTCAAATTGAGAAAAGTCGAATACAACTTTAAGCGCTTTGGGGACAAATTTCTAACACTTATCGAACTAATATCGCGGATTATATGTATAGAAATCAAATGAAAACATTGAATAACCACCTTGTAATACAAGAATAAACCTAAAAGAAGACACTGCATCCAAAGAAAAGTGACGATTGCCATACATCTAACAAACTGGAGGAACATATGCTTTTATATATTGATTTACATGCAGAAATGGGTTGGAATGTTAAGTGTGTTTGAAGATTCCACACAAAACTGATTAGTTAATTATGCAAAGAGTGCTCTTGCTAACCATTTATTCCCTCAAGCAAGACTGGGAGTAGTTTGAAAGTAAATTGTAGCCGATCGCGTGAGTCACACGAGAGTATCATTTTTGAAAGCACAATATTTCTAATACCTTTTAGCAACACAGAAATGCTATTTGAATTCCAGTGTATACATTAGTGATAAAATTGACGTTAATTTTCAAATCTATTGAATTTTACTCTTTACATAAGGAATATTTTTCCAAAGCCAATTATTCCCGTAATAAACCAGATAAGATTCATCAAAATACGATTGGTAATAAGCGTGTTAGCCCCGTCGAATGATATTCTTCGGGAGGCTGGGAGCGTGAGTTTATTCGACGATGTGGGATTGAAGTATACGAACTTGTGACTTATGTTCGCATACCAAATCTTTATTTCCCACCTTTACATTTTCAGCGAAACTTGCAATCACTAATGAGAATTTTCGATTTGGAGATGGTCAATGACCATTGCTGCCACAGTTAGAGGAATCCAAAATTGGTGTCAATTTTGAGTGGTTCCTCTGTAATCCCCCTTACTGTTTTCTTCCATGTCAATAATTTTTGACATCACTTTGCAATCATAGGCAATAATACGCGAATATGGCGCGAAATGTGGTTAGTTTGTCTTATCCTTCATGATACACAATCAGATCGTTGCTGTGTTTAAAGATGGTTGCTCTAATGTTACATGGTTTCATATATGCGCAAAAAGACCTAAGTCATCATGGACGCAGAACACCTTTGTGAGGAGAAGGAAGAGACGCTAAGCTGTGAAAAAATGACATCGAAAAATTCCGAAATCTGTTTCTTCAAAATGTGCGTCAGAAGAGCATTACACACTATTCGAAGTGTCGTTTTTGGATTAGCCCGTTTGATTGTTCATACGCACTGGGAAGTGTTGATTAAGTTGGTCTTGATTGGGCCGTTTGCGTAAACTGTTGACCGTCGGCCATGTACTCTGTGGCTAAGCGGTTCCACTCCCAACCTTAACACTCGTGTTTCTTGTCCATTCTGTAGTACAAAACGTACGTACCACCGGCTAGTCACAAACTTAACAAATCAGCTTTTAATTGCTTTTTGTCGGCCAAGAAAGATTTCCATCATTCATTGTGTTGGATTGTTTGAAACTATGTAAGCGGCCGATGTTTAATCAAACATAAAACGATTTTGTAAAATTCTATGGAGCCTATGAGCTTGTCAGCGTTGTATTATTTATGTTATTCTTAACAATACGATTTACAAAACCTTTTAGCCACTCTCTTGGAGTGATTACGATTTGGCTGAAGTCAGTTCAGTCAATTTTTGACATTAGTTTGAGAATGACGGTCAAGGAGAAGAGAACGTCAACGGATCGATAACGTAAAGACTCATTTGGTTGGGACTGGTAGCTACCTTTGACTTGCTGTGTCGATAACATTCATTGGTCACTAAACAAGTTGAACCAAGTTATTTATGCCATCAGATTGGTGTATATTGAAGTGTAATAATTGACTATCAAACAGAAATGCATTGACCCGCTTACAGAAGGAACAGAAAACGCACAACACGTTTCTCATTCAGTCACAGAACTGGCATTCAATCAGGTATGTGGTGTTTTCTATGAGGAATAAAGAAAAGATGAAGCACAAGATCATCCAGTATGGCTTTCAACTGGCACTTTCTGGAAATATTTGTGAACGGTTTGAGTGAATAGGTTCATCGGATACAACTTCACGTTCTTTCAAGATGGTAGTGTTATTCTGTCCAGTGGTTCATATTTCATTTGCCTGTTCTATTTCACCACGTATCGATCCTTCAAAAATCTTTCCTTTCGCATATAATGAATGTAAAACCGCATCATAAGAAAAACATGGAGATCAGTAATCACAAACTACTCAAGGAATTCGGCTACTTTGGTACGCACGACGAATGAACGAAGTTTCGTATTTGTCCATCAAAATTAATCAAAGCTATATAATGTATTTACCAAAAACATTTGAGTAGAACAAAAGAAAAATAAGCAAAATTCACATTATCCCAGATATGTCTTTGAAACAGAAAGTTCAATTGATGCGAAATTTTGTTTTCTCATTGGTTGTTCACAAGTCGTAACACAAACGTACCTGGCTTGGACTAACGTACCAACTGCTTAAGCGTATATTCGGCTTCAGGGTTGGTACACTTCCTGAGGCCAAGCAATCTGCATTTTCAAAATGAGCATTCATTGGCATTGTAGATTCCGGGGTCTTCTTGTATTTAAAAATCGTGACTGATATTCCTAAAACCTAACTACGACCTAGGACCTTTCAATATATCATCTGTTAATCGTCACAAATTGATCGTGCTTTTCGAAACTCCACACTAAACGTCTCTATTTTATTTATCGTTGTCTCATTGTTGCTATCACGAAATTATCGTGATTATTATTATCGTGAAATTTATCTGAAGAGCACAATGCATAATGTAGTAGAATCCGCTAGAAACTTTTGTGGTGCATAGAAGGCATTTTTGATGGTTCTGCAATATATCTAGTTATAACCTGATCTATATTGACGAAAGTTATCCTGAACTGTCCAAACTGACTCTCAGTCCGTAATTGCCGCAGTCAAGCAAATTTCGAGATAAACTATCATATTGTCCAATTTTATGCTACCATTGAATCAAACGTTAATTTTTCCACCGAACAGCGGATGCTCATCACTCCTGCTGGCTTTTATTCCGGTCTAGTGTGATGGCTTCAAACCGTGAGGAACATTTGTTGAAACTGCATGTAGCGGTTACCGAAAAACACAGTGATTTTGAAAAATTGCACAAATTAACTTTCACGAGCATCGGAAGCTGTTTCTTCTGTCCCAAAACCGTCCACTAATGAGTTCAAATGCAACCGTTTAAAAACGTGAGTTATGCACCATATAGATGAGATTTTCTGAAGTAAGTAGTACACGTTGATCACTCACTTCTTTCTGCATTGCGCCTTTAGCTAGATACTTGACCGTGCTTCCACACATCGAACCTCGCAGTTGTCAGTCGTTCGTGGTTCCTCCCCTGTAAATGTAATCCACCGTTCATGGTGCACGATGTGAAACGTTGGTGATTTAAAAACACAGTTGGTCTACTTCTCAGTGACTAAGGATGCTATAGCTGTGCACAGTATGCCCACATATAACCAGCTGTTTCTGCGGCACAGTGGAGGAAACCGGAGTATGTGTGAATTCATCGGGCGATGTCTTAAACAAGAAGTGTTCTTATTATACAAATGCTACTACAGCTCCTGAAAGAGAATCGTTGGCGTCTCATAATCGTAATTAGCTGTGACTAAGCAGTCCACTTTGAGCACTCTACAATAATTGGACTACGATTTGGAACAGATCTGTTTTGTTCCAATTATTGAGTTTGTGACTTTTCGTGAATGGGCTTAAATTTATGTACATGCTTTTGGGAAGATGAGTGAGAGCTTTTGGTATGTGTGTGCATATTCATGTTTATGTATCTATGTATGTATGTATGTATCCATGTATGTTTGTCAGTATGAATGTATGACTGTATGTATTTATCACTGTATGTTTGTATGGATTTATGTATCAATATAAACATGGATATTTTTAATCTCTAGCAAGTGAAAGAAAACATTGGATGTGCGCCACTGATTCAGTTTGATCAAATCCAGTTCAGCCTGAAATTTGGCTCCCAACTGATTTGCATTTGATTTGCATTCAATTCGGTTGGTTTGATTGTGTGTGTGTGCGAGTGCGTGCGCTAGTGCACTTTGAATGAATAGGTCCCGGAATGAATGAATGAATGAACAAATCTAGGAATGCGATGATGGGGACACTTGGGTGGGCCAAATAGACAAGTAATACCTCCCGTCAAATCGAAAAATACATTGTTCCAAAAAATGTAAATAACGTTTTTTCTGCCCTCCGAAGTTTGTTTGCAAAAATGAACCAAAATAGCAGTTATACTGTGAGGTTGACAAGATTTTCTAGATGGTGGAGAAACGATACAGTTTCGTGAGACGAAAATTCAGTTACCGACTAGATAAAAGTGTATGACTTTTTATTGGCTCTCATTAGCTTTGTTTTTCTCACTGGGCGGAACGAAATAGTTAAGTGTTGATCGAGACGGTACAAATTAAATTTTCACGGTTTGGGAAAACCGATACACTTTGTTTGTCCAACTGTCCGGTCTTATTTCAACATGTTTGATATGTTTGTTTACAAACCAGTTGTCAGTCTAGATAACATATTGACGATATGAGCACCGCTGTAAGTTGTTTTAAGCTATGCTTTGGATGACCATATCTTTTTCGATTAAAGGGTAGAGAGTTATTTTTTAGTACAAGATTTAAGGTGAATTTTGAAATTTGATAGAAAGGTTTCTACTGTGCATCGTGGAAAAATCTTGACGTGCAAATGCATCAACATTTAAATATTATAACTTCCGTTCTTTGAAGAAGTGTGAACAATGTACACGACATATTTTCGATGATGAGCTGAATTTTTGTCCATTTTACTAACCCAACTAAACATGGCTTTGAGCGTCAGATGCGCAATGAAAGCAACAAAACGAACCGAAATGATCATGAGCGGCAATTCGGTTGTGTCCCGAAAAGCGTGTTTAATTGATTACGCAGTTGCTGCTGCAATATAATCGAGACAACAGATATCATGTGTTCGTTACACAACGCTGTGGAACCTGGCAGATATTGGTTTCCAACTCTGTCAAGGTCATAATGATGTGTTCGAAACAGGAGACAAGTCCGTAATTCGGATTTGCTACCCTACTTTGTTCGTCCAGCATTAGCAGGGGTATGAATGACTCAGCTTTACTGTTGGTCATGTGCGTATTGCATGTGTGACGCGGTCTCACGGCGACTCATGATGTGTTCGCAGCACGTGCTAAAACATATCGTCCAAAAGCTGGAGTTCGAACATTCTAATTTCGTACAGACCACGTGTCAATGCGCACACACACACACACACAAACACACAAAGCTTCAATGGGTGTGAAACGGGGTCACTGCTGATACGCACGAATAGAGGACCACATTTTGCACGAATGCCAACGTCGAAACCTAACCATATTGACGTTCAACAGAGACCAAACAGTCGGTTTGTTCAAAGGATACCTCGGCAGGTTTGATAGGATATTGCTGTCATCCCATCCTCTATTCATATGAATATATGATACATCAGGATATGCAAATGATTCGGATGCAGATATCAAGCTTAGTTTCTGTTCACACCACCCACAGGACAGAATATAATTGAAGCGAGCGTGTCGCACTCCGGAAAATGGGTGTATACCGACATCAAAGTTAACTGTCCTTAATCTGATCTACGGCATGGTAGGAATTCGTAGTATGCCTTAAAACGGTGATCCATTAATGGACCATAAACAAGGACAAACGATTGTTCATCTGACGAATGCTGTTTGCTTTAGTAGTTCCATTCACCCGAGGTAAAATTAGAACTCACTCATGGCAGCCACCTATGCATCTGCCCCCTTCGAACTATCGTAAAGAGCTACATGTGCTAACCTGATTGTGCCGAAATCAGGTAACCAAACAAGTTACTTTTTTAAAGCCGAAATTATACATATAGATATCGTCAGAGCAAAACCTCGAACCATTCTTTCTGCCCCAGATCTTATCCAGTTGATGCCAGACGAAAAACACTTTGGTAGTCAGCTCATATTATACCTATTGTGTTCAAATTTTTCTTTGAACTATTTGAGTTGAACAATGTCGAATCATAAGTTTAAAGCCTTGGAAAATAAACCTGGAATTTCAGCATACTACAGAAACTGAATTCCTGTCTCTCTGTTTGAAATTAAACGGCACTAAGACAATTGTGGTGCTTTAGGTTTGCACATAATTTTCACGTTCGATCAGGTTGAGGGATCATCTTTTCTCTGGGCTCATGATTTTGGTGCTGCGAAAACGCGCCTGTGCTACCAATTGTCCAGCAACCTCACTTTTAGGCAACGCAAATCTCGCTTGAATGCTAGGGAGTAGATCCGAGATAAACTAGTCAAAACAAATTTATTCTTCGAGATTCTGTATTTTCTGTTGCATTTTGTAGATTAGATGGGTTTCATCGCAACCAACTCGACAGAAGTATGAACAAGAATGGAAACATTCCTCAGAAGCACACAATCGATGTTGGCTAGTGTGGAATTTGCTGAGTTTGGAAACAGCCAGCCCATAAGATGTAACATCGAACACATAATCATTCCGAGTGCTTTATAATTGGAGTACCTCTAATCAACTCTCTAACACGCGAACAAAGGTCCAGTTATTCAAATAACATTTAGAAGCACATGTATAATAATACTCTGACAAAAGATTACTAGGTATACATAACTGTCGGGGAACAATAATTGCGAAAGTGATTATTTATTTCTGAGAAATGTTTCATGGTTACTTAAATATTATATATGAATAATACGATTCATCTTTTATCGGAACAGTGTTTTGATGCTGCAAAACACTATTACCCGACTGGACACCATATGCGTGAATAAAACATGTTGAACTCTTATAACCGTCGGTGACTTATTTGGTGAAAATTTTTTTCACGACATCATGAAATCGTAAAGGCGATAAACTACAAAATGCATTATTGTACGGAATGTTCGTAAAACTATTCTTTGCAATGACTGAAAATTTATCAAAGTGACGTGTCACACAGAACTTCAACGTGGGAATGTTTTAAAGACTCGGTTCGTAGTGTGACTACTTTTTAGTGGTCAACGATTTTGGCAAAATGAACACAATATGGACGAACGAATGACCGCAATCAGTGTTTCCTAATTATTAGGTAGTTCATGAATTGCTGATTAAAGTTTCCGTTTTAAAGTTCCTGTAGCGGATCAGGTGCGCATATCCGATATTTATTTGTGCATTATGCTCAATATGGTTTGTAAACCAATAAGCCAGCTATTTCTTTTTATTCCGTATACCACCGATTTGAAATACTCTCAGCATCGATCGGCTCAGTTTCACCCGATAATAAACGCATATATTATCCGAGGCTTTTGTTCCCGAGCAATTAATCGACCACTGAATTAAGTATTATACTGCAGCATTCCGTCTTTACAATAATCTATGGGAAATTGAATTATATATTTGATGAAAATAAAAGATGAAAGTCAAAGAAATTTGACTTGAAGGAGATTTCAGTTACTTTTGTGATTATATAAAAATTACACCGATAAAATATTTCTTACCGAGAGAAAATTTGGTTTTTGTTTATGCATTTGTTACTCACTGAATAAAAAGCCAATAAACTTTCATCTTGCGTAGATTCCCCAATAAAATTATTCAATTCATCTGAACAAAATGCACTCAAAATAAATGCCCTTTCATCATTGACAATTTAAAGAATAGTCAGTATGGTGACTTACTGTCAATTGAACTATGTCACTCGTCGCTGCATGGTGTAGTCACCCGGTAATTTTATGTTGCGAACGCGTCTAAACAAGTAGAACGTAATTGAAAGTGACAGATGCACTCTACTTGGTAAGGCTTTTGGGTCCAGCTTGAATATCAAACATTTTGACCAGGCTTTGTCAATGTGAGAAGTATTAGAGAATAGAAAAACTGATTTCGAATGTAACTCCGAACCGGGCACGTGGCAACTACAAAATATCACATTCAACCTAGTATCTCTTCTAATATTTGCTATTTTCACAGCTGTTCTCAAACAAATTTAATGGCTATTGAAACATGCAACTTTTTCTTTCTGTTTGGTTTTGGTTATTCGTCACTAATCATAGTTGCTCTGCAATTTACGCTAGAATGTTTCAAAATGGACCGTACTACTTTTATTATCAGTTCGCTCTGCTCCCAATGTCTCACACCAAAAGCTGCCACCGGGTTCACTGTAATCGTAGCAATTCGGGTAATGCTCTTGGGTTGGAGCACTCTACGTTCGAGCTCATGCAATTATGCTGAACACTTTTCACGTCTGATTGATTGCAAAATGTAATTCCACGTGTGATTTACAAACTTCACGATTTAAATAATACTTTTCACGAAATCTAAAGAAAACTGACTGAAGTATGCAACCACAGGCGTCCACTGTCTCAAAGCGAATGCTTCCTAAAACATGAGCGCAGTCAGATATTTATTATCACTAAAAAGCACTTTACTATTATAAACCCATCTTTATCAACTGCAATATTTGCTTTTCATTGCTTTATCCAAAACCGCACCAGAAAATTAACCTGTTTGTAGTAAAAAAGAAACTGACAGTGGAGGTCAACATAGCTGTACAGATGCGCAGCAAATCAACTGTAATCATTCAAACCCATAGACCTGAGTATAGCAACGAACTGGCAAGAGGTCTATGTACTGCGCGGGATGCAGTTCAACACTCAATCATGAGTATCCCATTTCGCATAAACTGCAGCTGTTTTGTTTCTCCTTCCATTAGTAGCAGTTAATTAATATAGGGAAGTTTGAAGACCTTAGTTCAAAAAGCATGCCACTGAAACAACCGTTCATGGAAACATTTGCAGGATTTTGGATAAGGAATGCGTGATCTAGTGAGGAGTTTCATCCGCTACCAGCATGTTAAACTATTTATTATTACCATCGTCATAAAAAATCGTAATGCAATGAAGAAAACTTCACACAGTGCTGCCAAAATCTTATTGCGTACAGGGTAAGTGAGAATGTGTAAGGATAAAGATTGAGCTTAATTTTAAGGACGGGGGAATAAAGCGAACCAACATGGTCAGTAAAAAGAGTACACAGTTCAACTGTGAATGCACTTGATTTCCAGCATTATGGTTTGAGGAGCAGTGACAGTACTACGACCACTGCTGTCGATTTGATGCCGTGGCATTCAATGTCTCCAATCATTCGACTATAGATGACTCTTGAACCCCAACCCGGAAGACGAGAGATATCTACTTCATTAAGTCGTTCTGCACATTTCTCCATCCCTCGTCTTCACGTCATCAGCTGGTCTCCACGTGGCTTTCTCCAGTCGGCGCAATACGGTAGGCGATCGCAGACATACGCAAAACGTTGTCGGAAAGCGTAGCCTATTGAGCCTAATTTGACCAGATATTGAGTTCGTCTTTGACGAATTTCCAAATACCCGACAACTTACTTCTAAGTTACTACCCGCTCACGTCATCCCACCTGGGCCATACTGCTTAAGCATTAATTATTAAAGCGACGGATTTCTTCTATACGCAAGTGCAAGTTCTGTTAGCCGTAAAGTAGAACTGAACATACACTAGTGGCACAGCATACGCGTTTTTTCAACTTCAGTGAAACGTCACCTCATCGCCGCAGGTGCTTTAGTCTTGCCTATGNGCTCGAGTGTTGAAAGTGCGGGCGGTTATCTCTTCTGATGCCGTTACCGTCAGCGGCCATAGCTAACGAAGTACTAAATGCAGTCAAATTCAGCTGATTCCTGTTGGTCTGGTTTCAAAACGGCTACGGGGTGACATCTAGTCATGCGGCGTCACTTGGCACTTAAACTATTCAAAGCGGATTCCGAATGGAGTAGCAAGACCCGGTGGTTTGTCAGGTGCGCTTTACACATCCTCCATGTATTCAAAAGGCAAACGATATTGTCAGTGATTCAAAGAATCTTTACCCGATATGAATTTGAATAAAGAACACAAAGATATCGTCAATGTAATTTAAAACGCATATTTTTTCAGCTGCCCATTGAATACCATCATTTTGAAGACTACTTAGTGCACTCTTCAGTATTTCGTATATGACGAAATTTTACAGGAATGGCGAAATAGGCACGTCTGACGAACACTGGTGGTAATTTCGAACGACCTACTCAGCTCGCCGTAGACCCCTACGTCACCATAAACATGCAAGTGGGGTGACGTCAATGTGTTCACATACCTCTACGGCATTTCTCTACGAAGAACTGAACGCATAAGTGTTTCGCGACCAACTGAGTTGAACGCTCCTTTTAGGTTCACAGACGATCAGTAGTTGACGGTGTGTATGGCGTATTTTAAAGGTTCAATGCAATGCAAACATTTGGTCGGGTGGTGATGGCTCTGTGTTAACGACACAAAATTATCAGCCCGGAGGACGTGTGTTGCAATCCCATCACCACCAGTGCGTCACTTTCCCCATGGCGTGTGGTGTTGCAGCCATTAGACTGGTCATTTCTTCCCTTCTGAAAATTGGATCATTGTACATTCAGCAAGAGGAAATAAAAATGAAAAATACCCCACGAGAATTCTGCTTGGTGTTGGCAGACATTTGTCTCTCTGAAATGGTATCAGACCTCCAAATACAACGGGGCTAGTACTTTGGTGGCGATTGCAATCAAACTCATCCCGCGGTGCTTTGCGCAGTCGTTCCGAGATCCCTTCTTGAAAATTGGAACAATGCGTGTTTTGTTCCAAAATGATGGAATATGCTCTTTTATGCAGATTTTAGGCATTAAATAACTGGTGGATACTGCAAGTGGGAGGAAGCCTGCCAGTCGTGCTGTTTTTCCTTTCTTCGTTGCTTGGGTACAAGATGGTATTTCTCCTTCAATAGGAGGTTCGCATGACACTGCACATGGGGCGTCACCTACAACAGATGAGATATTCTAGTTAGCATGTGAACAGCTGAACTGTTCGTTGAAGTATTCCGCTCATTGGTCAAACCGTTGTTCTCCATTGAGAATAGCTTGCCCACTTTTGTCGCAGATTGTTTCACTCACTGTGGTTCGCCGACATTCAGTATTGTGCATCAGTTGGAACTGTATTTGACTATTCCCTAATGCAGTTGTTACTTCGTCTTCACTAGCTTCTGTTGCCCACCATTTTTCACGGTCATTCTTGATGTTCTTCGTGAGCTAACTTTGCAGACGCCATTTATCCATGTTTCGATCTTGGCGACCGGTATTTGTCGCTTTTCCCCCATCAGTGTTACTTATTCATCAGATATCAAATACCTCAAACGGACTACCGCTTCAGATCCTAACGCAACCCTTGTTACGGAGTGCAGTGCTCGTCTAATCTGATCCCACTGTTCATCTACACTACCACTCCGCAGTTTGTTCAGCACTCGCAGTAGTAATGCGCACGAAAGGTTGGGTGTGGGGTTTTCTGCTTGATGCAATTGGTAGTCCGATCTTCATTGTCATGTGTCATGACAGATGAAGTATGGAATTATTTATGGGTAATGTAAACATTACAGTAATCAAGCAATAGGGATTTATTGCGGAAAACAAACGGTTTTCAAATGCCGGAATAACCCCATTGTGACATTAGAACACAATTCTGAACACAAAACGTCGTTTCGAATGGTTGATAATCGGACCGTACGGATCATTTAAGGGTCTGTTGCTAGTCGGTTCATTTTCTCGTTGTTCCGAAAGGTCGTTCAGGCTGGGGAGAGACAATGGGTGAGCCATATATGTGTTTGGATGTGATCGACTGTGATTGGAGTGTCAATGAGGATTTTGGTGAGCTATTTGGTGCTAGGGTAAGTGAAGAGCTTGAACCAGTCGGTTTTGTGCACATAGTTATTGTTTGAAGAGATGAATGCTATCGCACACGCGGTGGCTGGCTCGTGTAAGTGCACTACCTGATAGGGGTTGTGGGGGACCGGATAGCTTATGCCGAACGTGGATTCTGGTGAACTTGATGAACTGTATCTACTAGCTGACCAAGAATGACTTTTCTTGTGCTTCCTGTGACACTGTCGTTAGAACCGTGTGCAGTGTTCCTTCATCCATTAGCATAGTTGCCACACAGTACGGTCTATGTACGTACTAGAATGAGTAAATAGACAGAAGTGAACAGCGTGAGTGGATGGTTCGGATGATGGGTGAGCATGTGAACACGCGATAATAGAGCTGCGTTATGGGCCTATCTCACTGTACCCGTCAGACGTTTCTTCAAGAGGTCAAATACCGCATTTCCTTAAAAAAGTAGACGGATGAATGATTTCTTCTGAGAGACGTGAAACCGTTCCGATAGAGGCCTTTGCTGAAAGTTTCTCTCACTGATCCACATTCTCTGAGAACGTTACCTCCTCATCTACCACAGTGCGAGAGCAGATCGCACTCTGATGTTCCCAAATTAAATCCCTATTCAAAGGATGGTACTCCAAATATAATCTCAATTCCTTGTATGAAAAGTGTTGGATCAGCCAATTGAAACATAAACTGTGCCTCATAAAAGGCATATTCGCGTGAGGTTATTATGCCAGTGCTTAATGAAGTACACATAACACGCGTTGTATCATTACGATATGTTAGGAATTTCATTCTTCGTTTCAATATCGCCAATCAAGCTTTTAACCACCGCTAGTTCAAACTCTCTTGGCTCAATTATTTTTGAATGACGGTAGAACATGCTTACTTCTTTTGCAGTCAAGGTGACTGGCATAATGCACCTGATGTATCAGGACACAAATTAATTCCGGATACACGGCAAGAAAGTGTAAGTTCTAGGGAAGAAAATATTTTTACGAATAATTGTTTTAGACATCAATCGTTTGACAAATAGTATCCGCGAGAAAGAAAAACAAAGAAGCGAATATTTAGCCTGCGACAAAAATCATCTAATATAATCTCTTTATATGTTAATTTGAAGTGTGTTGCAATCATGCATATTACATGGTTGTGCACTGAAAGCGATCATGGTTGTACCGAAAAATAATAAATTAATAAATAAACAGCAAAATGGAGTTACGTACAGCAGGTTTCCTTTCAATGAACACCGACTCCTTAGTCACCAAACATTAGGCTCTATTAAATCTGAGGGAAATCTATGAAAAAATGTATAAGTCACTGAGAGTAAAAATAGAGTTGAATAGAAATTCACATGCAAGCTGTTTAGTTAACGGTATGAAAGGAATTCTATACATTTCACATATAGTTTAAAATGACTCAGATATCTTCAGCCACTGTAACAGCTGAAAGAAGAACCATTATATATTGTCTATATATTTCACATCTTGTTTGAAACGTGATTGGTCTAATTAGTATATGATCAAAATCCAAAGAGATTTCATTCCATAAAACGGGATAAAACGTTTCTGTCGTACATAGTACATTTTGACGGGTTGTGAACGGGCAACAAAGATTAACAGATTTTATACTCATCCATGAAGACCACCCGCAATAAAGGACTTTGTGTGCTCCACAAGAGAGTATGGTTTGCTCATAAATTCAATTAGTCACCCGTAGCCCAATAAAGACTACCTAATATCATGTAAATTTTGTCTGGATGACGTTTCTCTGAAACAAAACCGTTGAACTATAGGGCTGAGAATAGTTTTCAAATTTTGTGTTCTTGACAAATGTTTGTGTAATTCCGAATGAGACATAAAAACTGCTATTGCAAAAAATAAATATATACATGAATGATAAAAATAAAACATCAATTGAACAAGAGCATTGTGAACTATTGTAACATGCAGGACTTAACCCACCGCTGCCATCGATTCGTAATAAACTGCAGGAGGATGATTTCGGGTAACACGATCCGAGTTTCTGGTGCCAATAGCGCTGTTAGAATGACTCTTTGGGATATCTAAGCAACCCGTTACCGCGGCCCAGCATCGTCGCTCTTGATAACCAGGTATGAGACACTTCAGAGAACAGGTTCTTCGTGGAAGGGAGATTTTAAAACAAACTGCAAGAGGGGGGAAGATACGAATGTTCCAGTGAACCATGCACATGACTCACACTTAGCCCAAAATGGTAGTGGCGTGCTCAACGTGCCCGTCTTCACAATTATAAGCCACGTGGAAGATCATTGTCACCGAAAGTTTGTGTTGACTCCTGTTTTCTGACATGGTAACGAAATCGTGATTTCGTATGTTACGTGCAACAGGTATTGATTGCTTGAATGAAGATAAATGTTGCGTTTCGGGTATACAATGCGAAATACACGCAATTTTCAATTCATCGGCAACAAAAATTCTCGGGCAACGAGAATTGACAGATCAATTGATAAATCGTTTTGGTTATGAAACAAGAGTCATGTTTCTAAGAAATGAAGACCGCAGATAAATTAGAAAGACGAAACGTTATTGGAATAAGCGAATATATGTGATACGTGTAGTATAAATAATCTGGACAAAAGTTGTCCATTGACTTGATACTCACTTGATACAATTTCACTCAAGCATAAATGTAGAAGAAATACCCATTCAGTCCGGCGTGGAATTAAAATTGGTAGATTTCGACTTACCAACAGAAGGTTTATTCACTAACAAAACCTCAGCGGCAAACGTATTGATTGCATGGACCGAAGTTTCTTCAATCTTAAAACTGTTGCACAACCTCCAAAAAGATGAATGAGATTTATGTGCTGTCCTCTTAATCCATTTGGATTGAAACGGTCATAAACCGAAAACTGAATGAGTTGTATTGACTGTGAACGTTTTCTCTCACAACAGTAGCTTTGGCAGAGTATCAGATTATATTTGCATAAGGAGATCAGTAACTAATAATCAATTGAGATTGAATAAATGCAAACAGACTGTTTATTATCAGATAGAATATGAAACCCGCAACCAAATGGAATTGTGGTGAACCTTCTTGACTCATTAGATCAACTCGAGAAACCAAAACGCGAAACGAGCACCTTTGAAAAGTGTGATGCAGTGCTCCCTCATCAAAGCAGTTATATGTATGGCGTCAGACAAGTCACTCTATGTACCCTCTTTGTGAGACAAAATAATCCACCGTTTCATCTCTTTAATAGGACTACCTTCGAAGATAGCTGCTAGCCTATGGTAGTGAAGCTAGATTATTTAATCTGATGTAGTTATTCTTGAAGCAGCACTGCCTAGCTTGACTGGTGGTAAAAGTGTAGCACAATTGTTGACGTTGTTACCGATGATGCAAAGGGAGGGAATTTAGTGGAACTCGACGTGTTTGTTCACGAGGATGGAGAGAGACAGTACGGAAGTGTTGGAATGCGCACGTAATCTTAGAATCATCTAGATTATAGAGGCCTAAACTCAGCCCCCCTCCACAGGTATAAATTACAGCCAAGCCGACACTACTGATGTTCACAAAACATTAAAGCATTGCATAAAGTTTTTTTCCGGGAAAGCGTAAATTAGATTGAATGTAATTAAATACGGAACGAATTCAACACCCTAGCAACATGCTTACAAAATTCTTATAATAAACAACAGTTCTCCAGTACCGTGATCTATAGAATATCATCAGAAAAACAACAACAGCACTTTGCAGCTGACCGACCGAAAGCTGCATTGGTCAAGTTCATCACAGCAGCTTACCCATTTTACACTTTATGCCCCGTGTTTTGTAATAGACAATTAACATTTCTTCATCCACAACACTTGAGATGACTTATCATTCTTAGGTTGACGGCATTTGAAATGTTCATCCCAGTCACATTCACGGTAGCATGAAGACCCCGATGTGTTGGCCCTTGCATGAGTCACCCTCCATTGAGTTCCATGAGTCGCACAAATATGTTGCGCATTGTTCAACTCGGCCTTGAATGGGTGAAGGCCACTGAAAAGTGCATCATACATAAACTGTGAAGCCTAAGTTCCTTCCAACACAGATGCAAACATTCATGCGCAGGTGAGCAGGTCATAAAGAAATTTAGTTATTATTATTTGTATTAATATAGCTTTTTGGTTTGATTATGGCTGGTAAACATTAGAATTTAAATAATTTAATTCGCTGACTTTTTAAACTGTATTTATCTCTCTGGCTAGTAATAAAAGTAACGAGTTGCCTTTTTACAATTGGTGAACAGTTGAATTGAGGACAAATGAACACACGAACCCCCAAGTCTGTTAACAAATCCGAGAGATACACAATGACGAAGAAATGCAAATCGTGCATTGCTTCAATAATCAATAGGTCATAAATTCCTCGTGCAGCATAAAACAAAGACTCTATTGCTTTTTGATAATAAACGAGATTACTTTTAAGAGGGAAATTTTGTGATATTACTACTACTACCGCTAGTGCTACAACTAAATACCAAACAGCTAACAATAGGCTATGTGATATTCTTCCATATATTTCGTCATCTGCCGGGTAAATGTGTGAAATCATCACTCTCTATACAGAACAACCAAATTTTAAACTCCGAATGGAACGATAAACATGTAACAGGGCGCGCTGGTGGGAAAAGATCCTCGTTGCGAAGCCTCTCACATAGTTTCTGACCAAAGGCACTGTCAATTTTGTGCACATGAATTTTGAAAAATATTTCACCTAAATAGATATAATACCACGTCCTACGTTGTGTGAATAGAAAAGAGAATGTACATATTTTACAGTGACATAAAAGAAGAAGTTCATCTTATTAGAAAGAACAGAAAATTTACCGCTTGACTTTATTTTTATTGAAAATGTGTTGAATGCTTTTGTTTTCGTCAATGGAAACCCGTGAAGAACATCTTCAAACAAACAGACACCTATTTCTATTCGACGTAAACAAATAGTCTTTTATATATTCAAAAAGATAATAGTACAGTTACAGTTCAACTTTGTGTTGACTGCAAGTTGTTTGCGAGTACACTTTCATTATTACCAGAATCTACGAGGGAACAGCATGAAGTTCCAATGAGAATGCCCTTCAGTATCATTCTAAATTGTATCAGTTTGGATTTTGTGGAAAAAACACCTGCCTGTGATATTGTTCAGATCCGGAATTGATTGATGTCAATAAAGTAAAGTCGAGGTCAGAGGTTATGCACCCAATCGACTACTTGTCTTACCGGTTATGAAATTCACAGGGCATAAGGGGAGAGAGGAAACATCATTTTAAAATAATCACCTGCAATTCAAAACTCATTGCGATTATTTGCTTTCAGAGTAAACATAGCCTGTGCACCGCTGACTGCGAAGCAATCATTAAAAGAAACTCGGCTTTTTAAGTGGTGCTGTTATTAGGTAAAATTTAATTTGAGTGATTTCAGGTATTCGGCAAAATTGTTGTTGAGTTGTCATTTTGGAATATTTGATTTACGGTTTTCAGCATGGAGAGACCATAAAAGAAATCAATAAAGAATGGCAACATGGAAGTAGACAGCAGTGGCCTAAGGTTCATTTTCACTTTTCACCACCAGAGGACGCTTACCAAATAGGGTGAGTAATCGATGCCAATCATAAGGAACTACGACAACTGTGGTAGTTGTTCGCACAAAAGACCGAAGCAAAACCCATACAAGAATGATGTTTGCTCCATCCTTGAAAAAGCTTACTTCAACCATGGCTTGCATAAGAGAACTAATTATTAACTCCTTGGAAACGTTTTTGGCAAATTGAAGATCAGTAATAGGAAGGAAGATTACTGAGGAAAAAACGAAAACACGAGTCTATATATAAAAACACTTGGAAAACCAAGTGGTAGACAAATACGTTGATTATCTTCCGTTGTAGAAAGTCAGAGTTGTTTCGCAGTCAACCACATCTCATAACGTCGTATTGCCTAACGCAGAGTATCCATTTATCCGGCCTAGATCCTGTATTTCGGTTCTGATAAGAAATATGTGCCCCTTATATAGCTTCAAGCTTGTTAGCCGCTGGATGTTCTTTCTGTGAGAGATCAAGGCGGCTTTTCCTTAAATGAGTTATTTTAATGCAACTGTTAGTACTCAATTCATTACTGGAGAATATTAGGAGGATAAGGACAAGACATTGTTAACTTGGGAAAAACAATATTTTAATCACCTGCCGCCACTAATGGTTGCGAGCTTATTGAATCACAGAATCAACTGAGAGTAAACGTTATTTGATCAGGTGGCTTATTATTATTCATCGGAGGAATATAGTTATATCCACTGGATCTAACGGGGTTTCTAAGGAAAAAGTACACAGTTTTAGCCCCAATAAAATGAAATCAATATTGATGGTTTTTAATACTGTCTTCGATTGTAAAATGCAACCAATCCACAAACTAATTGCTTCTAAACAGATCAGAATCATAGATTCAAATATGATCATGGTCAACAATAATTGGCGGTACACCTGGAAACTGGCGACAGTATCATTTTAGGAGTGTATGCTTCTAAATGAATATTTTCACCTCATATCCGTTTTATTTCTCACAGATCTGTTCTGAAACCACATTTCCGGAAAATATGTAAATTTCTGATGCCTCGTAATCCTGTCTCCCCTTACTCACGTATAGCCACATATCCTTCACTTCATTGTCCGTGGCCCTCTCATCCTTGCACCGATCCGAGCCACGAAGAACAGGTGTCGAACATTGCAATGCGTATTCATGTCAACACAACTGCGCTGTACTTGTCATTACTACGTTCGCTTTACGAAAACAGTAAACTACCTTGAAAAATCCCTCTATTTATACGTTACTCCTGACTACAATTATCTTGGGACTGATCTAATTTCAAATGGTTGACAAGAGTGTCCATGAGACGGCTCTGAACACCTGACGTCCTTCGCAATCATTCATCAGCTGCTTTTGTTCATTTCGCATGGAATGAAAATTGTTTAACCACTGAACTATTAAAGATTTGAAAAAATGACTGGTTCAACTTACGAAGTTCAACCTTCAGAATTATTTCACTAGGTGCAAAATTCGTCATTGAAACCAAAAAGAAAACTGGGGGTGATAAGAACCCGCGTTTCAACTGAGAATAATTGGATCATTTCAGAAGAAGTCGACATACATCAATTTGCTTATCGCTCTTCGCGCTCAACTTCTGATGCCGTTGCACACCTTGTTCCTTCAATAATTTCGGCACTAGATAAAAAAAGTAATACCGTTGGAATGACGTTCTTAAACTACAAAAACGCTTTCGGCAGTCTTGATCGATCACTATTGCTCAACCTGATTACCGGAAGTGATGTTAATCTAAACGTTGGCAGATTGATCTGCGATTATTTCACAAAGAGAAAGCAGTTTAAGTGCCTCAACGGCAAAATGTCCCCCACTTGCCCGGTTTCTTCTGGTGTTCTGCAAGGTGCAATATTTTCCCCATTCTTCTTTTCAATGTGTCAAACAATTTCCCATTCTTCATGTATTCGTTGGCTTTAAATACCCAGATGTCGTTGTTTCAGGTTGCAAAGCATCCACCCCTGAAGCGGCTTCAAAAGTTCAAAGCAATTTAAACGTGGTTGTTACCGGGTCCTTATCCTGTTTCCTCTCATTGAATGTCTCTAAATCAAAAAATGTTGTATTTTCCCTCTTGGCCGATCTAATATATTCAGTCGTCCCAGATAGGTTTCCCGCCCTCTCTGCCAGTCAAAAACCCGTGCCGAAATCAACAGTAGTAAAATACCTTGTCGTTACCTAATCACACAATTTACCATGGTCACTGCATGTTCATAACATATTCTGTAATGTCAGAACGCCTTCATTTTTCTCACTCCGACTGAGATTACTTTATGTTCCCCATAAGCTCATTGTTAACTTTGTAAATGCATGCGTGCTACCACACTGGTTGTATCACTCTCAAGTGATTTTTCCCGGTGTGCTGAAGAAAGACTTCTATTTACTGGCGAGATCTCTGAAACACATCTTTAAATGTAGTGGCATTGTCAAGGATAACCTTGCGGATTCTATCAAGACAAACACCTACATGCATGCGAACGTTTCACTGCCAAACTACTCTCAGCCATTCACCACCCATTACACAACGAAGTTTCGAAAGCTGTATCTACATCATCAACAGGCTCAAGATTTAAAGTCTTAGTTCCAAGTACTTCTACTTATCGTAATACTGTTCTGCCATATTTAGCACGTCTACTTATTGAAAAGGAGAGAATTTCCTCAGAATTGCTTCATTGACGAACACAATCTACTACTTTCAGTTTCATTAGGTAATGATTTTGTACATTTGAATCCACCAATAAGGTGCAAATGCGGAAAAGGCACCCATCCGAGCGCTTTTTCTGCCAATGAATATTTTTGGATGTCCTCCCACATGCCTTGTGTCTATCCGCCAACAGTGGTATTACCCTTTTTGCATCGAACAGTGCATCGATAAAGCAATGCTATAATGATAAAAATAAATTGTTTTTAATAACGACGTTGATCTGAAATAATTTTATTAAACTTACTGAAAATTATATTTTACCGCATGCTTGGACGTTACTCATGGCCGTGTGAAAAGCTATGTCGATCAGCAATTGTTAACTATAAGGTTAGTTAGATTTTCACCCAAATTACTGCGGGCAGACAAACCAGTCATTAATCTCTACTAACTGACGCATTTTAATTTGACTGTTTTTCTACTTTAAAAAACATATCATTTAGAACTAGACCCTAACTTGAAATGTGCACAACTTTTAGATAATGATGGGTGTGGTTGTATGATACCAACATCTTGTTTGCTTCAGCAAAAAATGTAATCCCGTGTACATGTGCTGGTTTTGTCATTTGAATCTGGTGCGTAAAATTCAAAATTCGACAGATACATGGACGAGATAGACGCACAAATAGTTCCGTGTTTGACTGAAAAGGAAGAAATAGTGTAAACGAACATTCTCATGAAAGCACGGTCTTCATGTGTAATTTATCATCCCGAACAAACGCGTGTGAATCGGACTCATTTTTGATCCGAGGTGCGATTGAATCAAATCGGGGGTCAGACGTGGATAATCTTATTTTACGGATTACTTTTCGGACAAGCACCCAGAACATGATTATACGACTAGGGAGAGTCCGAAATATAGGTCAGATTACAGCGCAAAGCTATGGCCCATATTTGTATGTAGTATGATGTGGCGAAAACGAAAAGCAGCTTGAAAGAATAATGGTTGATCAATTTTCCATACGATAATACAATACGGTCAAAAGAGGTGAGACGAGGATAAATCCATCGCATGACGTATCTCTTATTCAGGAAACATATTCCGGACAATTTGAGGGAAAATTAATAACAAATTGTATTAGCTTGGAGGTGATAGACAAATGGATTTATAGACGATCTTGTCAATTATTGATGCATGAAAAAGGTAATATGTTTGTGTCTCACGTTAGAAACTCACATTGATGATCTCAGTAGAACTGATCACCTGCCCGAGTCGATAAAACATTCCTGATTTTGTCGTTGTGAATTAATCAACATTTTGATGATATTGTTTGCCTGCATGTAACCAGTCGCAAATGACAGCAGGTGAAGTAAATGCGATATGAATATGTTTGACCCGTGTGCATGGTTTGTTTGAAGAATTTTAAATGGTACTGTCCTTTCAAACACATTCCGTTCGCACTAAGTGCAACGGTTAAAATGTCACGAACCTACAACCAATTAAATTACGGGTTCATAACCGACAGATTGAATTCTAATGCAATTAGTTGTCTCGAAATTGGGGCTAAAGGCGCGTTTACGATCCTCAAAATATATTCAAAATAGAAAATAAAAAAAGAAAAATAGAAAAATGGAAAATTATTAAAAGTTCAAAGGTAAAGATTGGTTGTTAATGGCTCCCTTTTACAACAGAATAACATGAAATTCTGTTAACATACATCAAATTTTCAGAGTTTGTTCTCTTGTGATATTGTCCTGGAAAATAGTTGTAAATACGCGATGTATATTGTAGCCGCCTTTCATTATACAATAACTGAAAGAAAGAACTTTTTAAGCAATTCACTTTGCGTTGTTACGTTCCAATCTCTAATGTCAATAGGTCGTGCAATCAAGTGAATCTTACTGTGGTATCAGCCACAGTCATTTTGTATGGAATGATTCCAGTCGACGTTTCTTTGAAATTAAACTTGACCAAGACATTTGAAGTGTTTAGATACACTGTTTTCTTGTTTGAGGGTTATAAATCAATCCTCGATGTTCAGCAAAAATTTAGATCTCAGCTTCTGGCTGTCTTCCTATTACCTCCGTGCAAATTAAAACAAGCATCAATACTAAGATGTTATATTACGGAAGAGAGCAGTTAGAAGTCAATTCCGCAAAAATAAAAGAAAATAAGCTTAATGAATTCTATAGCTGCCATATCTTTTCGGCTCTGTTAGCCTGTTATTTTTACCTTTTGTGCATGCAATATTTTTATGATGTTTCAAATATTTAACAAAGCCGCAACAGATAACCTGAGTTTCACTTATATCCACCGACACATAAAAGATCTCACATTGGTATGCATTTTAGACCCAGTCGCGTTTTAAATGTTTCCGGAACATTCTTTGGACGTAGTGCCGCCAGTCGACAAATTGTAACTACTTTATTCCGTTCATGGCTTCAACATTATTTTCGATCTTCTAGAGATAACTACTTTTTCTGAACACTCGTTTGAAAAAATCATAAAGGATTTGAAAAGCATTGGTACACGAGAGGATATGTAATTACTGAAGTATCGCCATTATAGTATACATCATGTGAGTAAAGGCACACTAGAAGCGAGACCCATGGGAACAGGTTGCATTTGATTCGCATGGTGAGCGATCACACGAAAAAAATCAACTTTTCATCTTCATTGACCGTTGTTACATTTGCAAAACCCGGCTGGCCGAAAATCGCAACTAGGAGGACAATTTATGTATTTATGGTATCGGATATGTATTAGCAGTTGCAAAATTTTGCCGAAGGGTTATCACGGTGCTAACTTTCACATTGATTTCTTCAAAGTTTTAGTTGTTTCCCATGAAGATAAGTGGTTGCTCAGACCAATCTAAAGATGAAACTTTATGTGTTTCTAAAGGGGCATGATACATTTTTGACTTCACGAGTGTTGGATGCCCAAAGCGGGTAGCTGACAAACACGGCATGATTATGCTTTCGACCGCGCTATGCGTTCNCCTGGAAGTATATTTATCCAACAAAGTGCTATAAAGTAGAGAATTGCGGGCTAACTGTTGTCGAAAATCCGTAGAAGTTGTATAAAATAGGAATCCCAAGAATGATCTCTTGTGTACTGAACTATCTCTCGTTTCTGGACTGAATTTAACACTAGATGGATACTGCATTATAGAGTGATTTATGAATGCCAGGAATGCATTTTCGTGTACCTAGACCCTGAGTATTGGAACTACGATACAAATGATGTGAACCCCCCACATGTGAACAAATCATTTTTTTCAAATTAAATTGACGGCATACTTACTAACGCCCCTATATTCTGTCATTACGAAAAGCAATCTCTTGGAAAACCAATAGAATGCACTACGGGAAAAAGTATGATGAGCATGTTGGTTTATTCCATCAGTTGGATGGATGTTCAACAGTATCCGAGTGAGCTGAATAGGTTTGCTCGGAGACAATTCGTAAAATTCTTTCGAATCTTCATTGATTGGCTTCCATTTTATCTCAACTCCCATGTTACTTCAGTATCACGATTCCATAATCATAATAGACAGATTAGCATGTTTAGAGCTCAAATATTATATTATTTGTCTTCGGTCATTACCAATGAATCCACAGAGAGGTTACTGACTACACAAAGCAATGAGTTAAGCTGGAGCTGTTTCAAACGTTCATTTTTATTCTGCACAAATGTTTTATACTCATTAAGCGAACAATACAAGGAATGGGGATTTAGAAACTGCATTTATTAAAGAGATTTAACGTTAATACAAACGGCATTGATACTATGATGGGTTCAGTTTTCTGAAGTTCTCCACTGAAATAACCCACCGATAAAGTCGTTTGATGTGACTGACTACTTTTGTGCGACGGTAAATTGTGCAAATGTGGTGAACGTTTCAAAGGATAAAATGATTATTAACAAAAAATAATCGAGAGTCACACCTTACTAACAATCATTCATTACTTGCTATGATTGATGTTACAGGATGATGTCAGAAGCGTGTGATTGACTGGTTGCTTCTGTTCATTGTCACTTGATTATTAGTTCCATATTCTGTAATTCGATTTTCAGGTTTGCAATCGTAACGCCCCTAACAAAGTGTACTAGTCAATCGGAAGATTCAAACGAAAAACAGTAGTAAAACTGGTTTAAATTCGGTTTAAATTGACCTAAAGCTGTTTTAATCCAGTTTTAAATGGACTGGTTTGGGGTCACCACAAATATTTACTTCTGTTTACTTGTTTATAACGCTGCATCTGGATTGCCATGTGTCGATAGATTCCCTGGTTGACTTCGCGGTTTCCTCTTCTAACTATGTTCGTATTGCCCCTTTCACAGATGTGATCACCAGCGACCGGATGAATTAAAAATTGGAACTTCCCGTGATATCCCATTGATGCTAGATAGCTTGTGTTCGTATAGTTCTGTCTTCAGTTGTAGACCGGTTTGTCCGACATAGTATACCTCGCAGTCTTGACACACTAATTTTTGTACCACGTGTGATGAACTTTCTTTTGGACAGAATAACCCCGCTGAATGTGAGACAGGAATCGCAGTCTTGGGTAAAGGCCTTTTTCTAGCAGGGCGTTGTCACATGCCGAACAATAAGTACTGCTACTAGAATTAAACCTAAACTACACAGATGGGAATTACTTCAAGTTCGTAGCAGCGTTCCAATCCACCATGAATAGTATTAAAGTACCCCAGATGTTAAAAGAAGACACAACACAGAATAACTGATACTTTGAACAGCTTATATATTGGAAAATGAATTTAGTCACCGAGACTTGTGGCCAGCCAGGAACGATAGAAGAACTATCATTCGCCTGACAAACAACGGAAGTCTAACAGTGGGGTAGTGAACAGAATGGCTTACATGCCCAAGGCGTGATAACTACGGGAAGGTAGTACCAGGTATTGCTCAAATGATACGGACCAAACAAACAAGGCTGAAAACAGGATTGCTAAATTGTGTTTGAGAAAGTTGAAGAACGACAGTTATTCAATGTCGATGAATAGAGGAGAAAATCACACACAGACGGTAACATACAGCGGTTTTATGAACTCCTGAATCTAACTTTAGTTCCAAACGCATCCATGTCAGGACCACCTCGTGCCGAATGGCGATAGGCATTTACAAACCTTTCACTCAATGTGTCCTCAGAAGTGTTTCTGAAAAAAACAAGCAAAACAAACCCAGAACAATTAAATCGTTGACTCTTTTGACGTTGCTGCTTTTTATATTGCATTGAAAATCAACTTGACCAAACGAACTCTGGTTGCTCTAGTTCACAAAAGTCAACGAAAACCCAACTACCGGATGGATTTGTCAAAAACATCTCTTAAACTTATATGTCTGCGTCTGTCAACATATTTACAATTTAGTGGACAACTGTAGAAAAAGCTAAGCTGTATTTCACTGTGGTTATCGATCTCAGGACTCAAAACAGAGGCCGATATGCAGAGGCTGCGATTCCAATCGAATTTGTGGGAAGGACTAGTTAATGACAAAGTTGTCATACCAAAACCCAGCCCATTAGAACAGACAAGCAGCTTGATAGGCATTGTGTTCACTGGAAAAGAATTTACCTGAAATAAACAGAAACCTATCTTTCTCCAACATGTTGTTTTAACTAAATCGTATGAGCAACTGCAAACGGGTGACCCTGCAAAGGTCAAAGCACACAGAGCAGACATTTTTCTCACCAGAGCAAACACCCAGTAGTACACAAAATAAGCTGTCTACGACCACTGTTTAGTGGAGCAGCCCCTTTTGATTCCAGCGGTCAGAGGAAACCAGCTTCTTTTAGCTTTTTCAATGTAACCGCTACAGTTAGAATTTAGTTCCACAATCCACTTACACGCAACGTCTCATGGATGATGCAAGACAAGGGATCAACGGATAAAATGATGCACGTGGAAGCAGATTGATTGACGATAAAACAAACAACATTTGTTCCACTCGAACAGTCTGTGAAATGTATGTAATATTTTAGTAGTTATCGAATAACAACATAAATGCGTGTTCGAGGTCTACATCACCACAAAGGTGTTTTATTCTCGCGTTCTTATCTCGATTTAGGGATACGTATAGCGCTTTACTAGGACAACGATGTTTTACCAGATCACACTTTGGCTTTGGTGGTGGTGGTACTGTGGTTTAGTCGCTGTCGCTGGTGTGCTATAGACCCTATGGTTCGAGGATCGAGCCGCGCCGCCGCCACCCGACTTTGGTGGTAGGCAGTTTTGCTGCCGTCGTGTTTAATACCACGCCTAACGTAGCGGGGCCTTATGTGGTTCACCACTCCAAGTCCCGAGGATTAGGTTAACGGTTTTAACAGTGAACAGCAAGTTCTCGTGACTATGGGGATCGCTCCGTCCTCTGTTCATCTCACTTAGGTGTGCAACAAAAAATTGTTCATTTTACAATATACTTTATTCAGATCACGTTGCAGATACGGAAGGTAAGCTGTCGATCTTCTACCTAGTCAGTTCACTTTTTCGGCCATCAGACGAAATTCGATATCTCGTTCTCTTTTATATTTTGGTTAGAGTACTAGTTTCTCAAAGAATGTTCCTCATCTTTTAAAAGAAAATATTAAATCAACAGCTGTGGCTCATTAAGTGGAAACGAAATATTTTATGGTGAAGGATACAGTTTGTGGACCTGTACGATTCAAAAGAAGTCCAGACCGGATCTTTTTGCCAAATTTCAGAACGCAAAAAGATACCGCACGAATCTCATTAGGGGAGAGGAGGTAATATATTTGCTAACCAATTGTTCAACGTTTACTTTGACGAGCTCAGTCGACCTGGAGACATTCCACGGAAATGTACAACAGTGTGTTTAACGATGGAATGTCAAGATAAATTGTGACGATAAGGAAACAACGGCCTCCCGAAAAATTGTTGTTGGCGCTGCGAGATGATTTTTGTGTCTGGGATTTCAATGCACATGAAAAAAGACGTCATTTCTTTTTCAAAAGCGTTGAATGATTTCAGTTCCGCTTTGCTCATTTTTCGTTAGGCTGCAGTTCCCAGAAGAATCTGAGGTGCTAATATCAAATAATTGGGTTATCATGAACAAAACGTTTCACAGTGCATGTGGAACCGCTTTGAATCACGGAAGCTCTAATAATGGTTTTACAGTGGTGCTCAAAACTTACTTCTGAACACACTACCCGTTTGCTGTATTGAAAAAGTACCTGGCTGCATGATTCAGTTGTTACGAATGGTCAGGAATCATGTTTGTGTTGGTTACGCTCATCTTGCTGATATTGTCAGTTATTCACAGGGGACTCAAAAAAATATTGTGACAGTGGCTTGTGTTTTTGTTTGTATGAGTTACTACTGCAGTCATTCTGTAAATAATTTTGCAGTTAATCACGACTAGGTAAACATAATGATATTATATATAGTAACAGTAGTATCATTCCAGAAATAAAGAAGAATGGTAAAATTGGAACTCGTCAGCAGTGCGTACTTTTTGTGCCCCTGTCAAGACTCGAACCGCGATCAGTCGGGTCGGGACTTCAAACAATTACCCCCGAGCTACACGGTCGATCGTTATCGCCTCGCCCGAATGACTCTAAAAGTATATGGTGGATGTTGCTTCTTTTATCATTAAACGTAACGCGCACTTCGTTCGTCTGCACTAAGAATGACACTGGTCCTGCAGGATTTCGTTGGACACAACACGGACATTCGAGACTTTGGCCATTGTTGGTATATAAACAAAAGTCTGGATATGTCATTATGTTAAACCATGTTTCCTTGTTGTTTTGATTTTTGGTATCATCAATTACATATTTATTATTTTTAGTCAACAGGAAAATTAAACTTGCCAGTGTGAGATTCTCATCTAGAGAGAAACTATCACATTAGGTTAGAAACAACTATTCACATACGGTGAGTGGGAGTCTTTCCTTACGTAAGATACCGCTTAAAGAACCAGTGTTTGATACACTGAATATGTCAGAAAATATCAGAAAAAAGTAAACCTTTTACAGTATCAAACTTTGATTAGCTCATTCGGCTGTTCACCGGCATCAGGCACTCTTGATGGTCTTGGGCGTGGGGTTCCCTCCGTTGGAGATCGTTAATTCCCCACTAGTAGAATGCATTTACATGCGGTGGAAATGTTTGAGTTGAAAACAGGACGAAACAGTTGTCCGGTGCACTTCACCTGTTATCACAACATTTCCATCGCATGCAAAGAAAATGAAATGTTGAAATTCGTGTTTCGCTGTTCACGAATTCTGGCTTGGGTTACTGAAAACAACAAAGGCAGACTTGACAGACCTCGCAATGACATTCAAAAATGATATAACTGAGTTGGACGCTGTCAACTACATTGGCGTAGCCATACATAGCTATCTTTGTTGGTAAACCCACATCCACAACTACGGTGATGAAGAGTGGTGCTTATCAACTGAAATTCGAAAACAGAGGCAGTTTCTGGCATCCCAGTGATTCATTCCCACCTTCGTGCATTAGTGAGCTTTTGAGATTTCGCTTTATTGATCGCCAACTTATTATTTTGGTTTCTTTGAACAAGATTCAAGAGTCTCACGCCGCGGCCTAAGCATTATTAACCGCTTTCTATCTATTTATGTGAACACGGTATTTGCGATTTTTTCCAATTATCCAATAATTTCTTGTGGCAAGTTTACCGAAAGGATTCTGGCAGATTCTGGCCCTCGATCACACCCCAAACTGATACGTTCTGGTTTCCATCTATCTACGCGCTCTAAATCCTAACAAATGTAATATTGTATACACTACCAAAATTTCCCTGTACCCTTAAGTATTTACTCACAAACAACAAGAGAGAAGCAACTGAAATTCAGCTTACTCTTGGACTATGAAATGTCCCTATACTGTCTCTAAAGCGTAAAGGCTCATTAGGAAACTGTAAAAATTTCTTGCAAACCTCGAGAAGCGAGATGGAATTGGATTCCTCTAAAAAACGTCATTAACGGCTACAGGTGGAAAATGCACTTCTTCCGATTGATTAGAAAATACTATCCCAATGAGGTCAGACATTGGGAAATGATTTTTAATACAGCAGCTAAATCATCAACAATGTTTTCTTTAACTAAAACTGAAACCTACTCATGGACAGCTTTGAATGGATTTAAAACCGCAAAGATCCGTAAGAATGGGAGGTTTAATAATTATCTTAATTAGCTTAAACAAAAGACACAAGCATCATAGTTGCTGCACATCTTCACCTATCAAGAGACACGTTTATCGTTTTGTCACTCGCTTGCAAAACACTGGCTTTGTTTGTTAAGAAATCAAGTGAAGAACACGGAAAATCAAAACACCTTAACTAAGGGGATTCTTTGATGATACACTTTGGTCCATACGAACACCGCCACCCATCTTCCTTATATCTGTATTTTCCCCACCCAGCCTGTATATGGCCGCAGCCCCCTCCCTGAAAGTTGGCTGTACATTTGTATTTTCAATAAATAGAAAAAGGAAGCGAAAACACATTTATATATTATTATTATAAATACGTTTCAAACGTTAGAGTAGGAGAAACATTCCGACAAACTATTTAGCGTTTCTTGTGAGAAGCTTTTTTTGTATTTTATCATTACGGTTATAAAATAATAAATATTAAAAGAATATTTGGCTTTCGCTGTCTTTCAGGCAATCGAAAAATCACAAAGTTATACAGCGATTGTTTTAGTAAAAATCCTTCATCGATATTGGAAATTAGCGAAACGTAGACGAATTCAGATTTAGCAAACATTGAATAATTGATTTTTCTGAGTGGTTCAAAATCATCATGTACAATAATATTTTGAGCGTGCAGTTACGGGCGGACGATGAATTTTGTTTTGAATCGGGGAACGAGTTGAATCAACCGATGCCAGTAAGCAATGCGGTAATGCGCAAACAAAGCACACAGAATCGTAACAAATTTATTCATACCACATATGGATAAAGATGCAATGGAAAATATTTCTGTAATAAGCGATGCAATTTGTGCCGAATTCCGACTTAGATTGTTCCCCAAAATGTATGTGCGTTTTTTCTTCGATGTAAACTTAATGTCCACCGCGTGTCCTTCAAGGCACCCTAGTTCATACTTTCGGTGCCCTTCAGTCTCATGGCCAACACGTGATCGGCTTTTTCATTTGTCGTTCACGATTCAGAATATTGTGGTAATAAAAAGGTTTTGCATTAAACATTTATAATAAGGGTTTGTTATCCGTCCGTGTTTGCATCGATTTCCAGCAGTTTTCAGCAGACGTCTTTTTAACTTGCAGTGTGGTAGGTTTCTTCAGAAAGCAGCTCTTCTGGGATTTGTTCTAGACGGCAGGATAACTGATTAAAATGGTAACTGCTTATTCTCGCCGCTGACATCGATGTTTCTGGACGAGTAAATATTAAGGAAGCAGAAAAACTTTGGGCTTTAGTTTAAGCGCCTTATAATAGACCGCTGCTCAGTGTTTTAACGTATATTGACCTTAAAATATAAATGTGGTGCAGTTAATCTTGTAATTTATCGGACACAATGTCCTGAAAGTTATTTTTGGTCTTTGATTCAAAAATACTTCTTATCTTTTTCTGAAAATACACTTTGTTCACCGAGACTATCGAGCGAAACCGAACAGTGGTGTCTCAACTTCTGTATCTTCCCTTTGCATGTTTATAGTTCAACCGCAACAAGCGCTGAAGCAATGGTTGAAGCACAGAAGAAGCCCTTAGAAGAAAACGGGAAACAATGTTTCCCTTTCCATTCCAAAGGGACACTAGTAAATGTGATGGTGATCGGGTAACGTTTCATTGTATTATTTGAGGATATAGAAATCGCTTCAAGTCCGTATACGTTTATCGCTTCAAGTTTGCAAGACATTTTACACCATGTTAAGACTATCAGGTCCATCAAAATGCAATGATAATCATTGAAGAAGGGGAAGACGAGATATAAAACTACGAATTTCAGTGGTCGCTCGTTATTGTATTGCTAATGGGTCAGTCATTTTTTTCGCACTTGCACACCAACAGTTAGGTCAAACGTATTAAAAAATGCAGAATTGTTTTATTCCTCAGATTAACGGAAATTGCATTACACATGTTTATTTGAACTGGAAATCAGTCCCATTTTCTAGAAAGTACTTTACTCTGGTAACTTACATGCTTTCCTAGGGTAATCCTCATCTTCAATGTCATAACGAGAAAAACGTTCGGACAAGGATAAGATACCTCGTAACGGGATATTAGGATCGATATTAAAACATCAGATATAGCATTGTATTTCAATGTCAGTAGCACAATGATAAAATCGCAGGTTACTTTGGAGCAATACGTTATTAGCAATCAGTTTGTTATTAGTATATATAGTGCTAGAATTTCACCCACTCGAACAGTTGAATTCTTCGCACTTACGTCGATACGATGCGTAGGTAATAAATCAAATGGAGAAAACTCTCATTGGTTGCTTTTGATCAGTACAAGTGGTTAATTTCGCAGACCGTTGTCCAAGTGGGAGATAATATTGGTTTCTGTGTTTTAAGAGAGATGCGAGAATCAAGGTGCTAGGTAATTACGACAAGTGGTCGTAAGCAATCACAGGAAACTTAACACTGGTTGAGGTGTTAGATGTCTACCAAGCCTTGTCGAGCTTGTAGTTTATTGAGTGATCAGTTTTCATTAGTTTAATCAAGAAAACTATCTACAATTACGGTAAAACCTACTAATATATTTCTGCGAGTTCATTTTCAAAGACATTACTACAAGCATCGATGTCTTCAATTATTTTGCTTGCACAGTGCATTCGTTTTACTAAAGAACAGGAAAAACAACAGGTAAATAGTGCAACAAATGGTGAACGATGAATTCAAATTGGGGCTTATATAAACACGTTCGGTCTTCGTTTGGCGAAGTACAGTTTGCTTCTTTTGGAAAGGCTTATTCAATGTTTGCAAAGAACTACTTCGGATTTAAGGAATAAAATTTTACCCGATTGTATTTGATCTAAGTATCATTCCCATAGTAACTACGAGGTAGTACAGATTCTGAAATATTCACTTCTTGCCATTTAAATTGAGTATGCTAGAATGAATCGAGTCACATATGTGGAAGAGGTTTCGATAAATCTTTGCAAGACCTTCTATACTAGAAAACCGACATCCTCAAACTACAATAACAATGCATTTACACCTACTAATAGTGGAATAAATGGAAAGGTGTTAAAGGTTCATTATCAAAAGAAAGAGACGGTGTAACTCTTTGTATTCGACCTCAATCGATGGGAAAAGATTTGTAAAAGGCGTTCAACAAGAAACACAGATTGCTGTGCATCATGAGCGGTTGCAACAAGCGCTTATAAGAAACGCTCACAATATGGTAATCGTTTGCGTTTCAGTAGCGCCGAAACAACCCACCCATAGTTATCGACTATCTAGGAATTCCAGGTACAAATCTTGAGGTGTGCTTCTTCCAATTCATGTTTACTGGACTTTACTTACTTTAACTTTTGCCCCGAAACAGGGAACTCTAATCCAGACTGAAATTACTGCTGCAAAACATCAACTCATTGGAAGACACTTTACGCGCCTCCTAATGTCAATATAATTCTCATGGTCACGTGGACTTAGTGTACGAATAAAATGATCAATAACCGTTGCACTGTATCTTGGATTTAGATGTACGAAACCGAACAAGACCGATCTGTGTTTAATCAAGATCAGGCGTTGTCCTGCTTGTGAATATGTTGATCACAATCGATTTATATCCGAGGTGTTTGGGTGACAGATATGAATCGTTGACCAACTACCATCAGCGCCGTTCATCTACCAGTTGTACACTATACACGCCAAAGATTATCTGCCAGCAAATCCGTAAATTGTGTTAATGAGAGAGAAAAACCTACACACATTTGAAAAAAAGTAGAATATCCAACTGATTTGAGCCAAGGAAACATTTTTTATTTGAACTTTACATCACTCATTTTAATTTAGCACAAGAAACACATTTCTATAAACAATAGACACCGTACTACCAGAATGATCGAACAAAGCACAGGGTACACAATGCCACGCAAACTGTAAGTCGGTAATGCAATCACACCATGAGCTGTAATATAATCTGGATCAATATCCGCTTCGGGAAGAGTTAAGCTCAGAAATTTCAGGATTTTACACCATTTACCACTTTTATTTTTCCTTTAAATAAAAGATAACTATTGGGATTAAATAATCTAAAAACATGTGGAAAACATTACAGTCGGCAAGGGACACTTTTACTTATTTTCTTTTCCAAATACGATCAGACTTCGTACAGCATTTGAACGACATGAGTTAGTAATGAAGACGTACAACAAGACAATTAGAACGAAATCCCTCGAGACCCTCATTTTTTCTGAACAGCATTGAGTCGCTGTGTATGTGGAAAGGCTGAAGACTGGAAGTTTCTATGTCCATGTTCCTAGGTGTGTTCCACCATATTGTAATTGAAACTGCAACAATAGTGTTTTGCTTACTCTCGTGATGTACATTTACCTTTCGATAATAAAGGAACGTCACACTATTTTATTAAACCAGACTGTGAAGCACGCAGCATAACAGAAGACCTAGAAAAGTGGAAAACCGCTGAATAGTCCATGTAGTTAAATCACAACTATTACGGTTCAGTGTGAATAACGTAATTCATTTTTATGACAATGTTCACTGATTTGGCATCATATTGAACAGCAAACTTGAATGCTGCAGAATTCCTTACAATGCAATGTGATACGATATATACCTGAAAGAAACACGGCACTAAGCTAACAGTAGTTTGTGAGAATTCACCCAACTACAGTCGTGTACATTTGTCTAACCGTTGTTCCAATCCACCAATCTCCCTGACGCTTACCAGCCTCATCACATTAGTCTTCTTTTAGACGCCCACGTCCTGGTCCTCATTTCCCTCGCATCTAGATGCGGTTACTTTAAATCTCCTCTACTGCAGTTAGCGCCATCCTCATTGAAAGACTGATACAATCAACTCAGCGTGTTGTCAAAGAAACAGATCTTTATTTTGGTGTCATGTAGAATGAGCCGTCCCGTCCTCGTAATGGTCATTTTTTCAGGGACCGGCACTGCAAAATAGTTGGTCATTTGTTTCTTATGTTATTTGATCAACACAATGTTTCTCTCCGCAAAGATTTTTATCAACCTTATTTTAGTGTGGTTCTCATGAAATTGTCCCATAGTTTTATTGAAACGTTTGGTGTTCTAAACATGCGTATGTTTAGCATAGACATCAGGTATATACCAGCAAGGCTCATCGTATGCATGTAGATAAACCCAGTATGCAAGTGGTTGATTCACAGCTGTCCAGTACTTCGTAGCTTTTCAGTTTACTGTTCATTTGCTGTATACACGACGAATTTATCCTTTGAAATATAACTAGTAGTCACACAGGCTTGCATGTGTAATCATTTAAAATGTAGAGAACTGGAAATCATTTTGTTCTACCTGCAGAGTAGCGTGATTCTCCCACCCCCACCCCAAAATGGACTTGCATAAAGTGAATCCAAACGTCTTATTTCATTCTTGATCTAGAACGGCAGTCGGTGCGTTTCAATCCTCCTGCTTTCCTTTTCACGGCGAAGACATTTAAGAAAAGATGTTGATAGTGCGCCATGATGAACGGACAAATTTATCACAGGACACCATATATCAAAACACGGTTGAACACGTCTGTTAATTTTTGTCACATTGAACAATGCGGTTGTGTTGAAGGGAACACAATCGGTGACTACTTGAAGAGATTCCCTTATCAAAGCAACATTGTCTGGAGAATTATTTCGTTGGCGAATCATGATGTAATTGGATCGAGCAAAAGAAAAAGTCCCGAATATACGTAATTCGTTTCGAATTTGGTTGAAGTTTCCTAATGGAATGAGCTACCAATACCGGACTCAGTTCTACAACACACTTATATCACCCCCTTTGTGACAAGCTGGATGGAAATATTTCCTTCAAGTTGCCGGATTGTATTCGAACAATACTTGCTTTTTGCTATTTGTTGGAATCTTTCCCAAGCAATGAAACGAAAGTAGCTTATTTTGTCTGGCCATTCATGCTTTTGATTGAACACCCAATGTAAATGTGTCAGAAAGCTTAGAAGGTATATTTTCCAGTCTCAACTCGGCCTAATTTTCAGATAACTTCCCTCGTTCGAAAACGTCCGAGAGAGGTTTTGGATCTCTCTTGTTCCAGTATGAATAAATTGATTCCAGCTATTCTTTAATTCGCCTGGTGACGTAAAGGACGGACAATCACTTCCCAAAGGTTTCGATCTATTTGATTTTGAAGTGTTCACCGTAGACTCAACGAATCTTAGTCCAATCTTATCTCAGTATCTGTCAGTGAGGAAACGAATCTTTGTCTAACTGTCCCAAATGATTTTCTCAACTTTATCTCTACACTGAGCAACGATATTTGAGATTTTCGAAAACACTGTTTGTTTACACAAACTAGAGTGACAAATGGGGAATTAGTTGGCAGTTGACTGATAAACTGAATGTAAAACAGTCTGTTATTTTTGTCAACTTATTCAGCGTTATTACGTGTTGATATACTCTTCACTATAGAAACTATTTGGTGGCTATCCGCTAAAACAATTAAGTCAAACTAAGAGACAGGTAGACCTTACATTTCCGGGGAGGAAATATCGGTTGATTCAGATTGCGTTTCCTGAAATGAAGCTTCTCTGCAGTTACCTGGACTGAAATTTATGCAATAACTTGCGCTGATGCAGATAGCAACATAATTTGAATCATAAACCGAGTTCATGAAAATGGTTCCTTGCATATATGACGGTGCAAAGTCTAATCAACCTCTTCAATATTTTCAATCATTTAGAACATGTGGGTATTCGTTCGAGATTTGTTGGCATCGATTCATCTGTGTTTATTGACACATTATTGATTGCACGAAAAATATAATTCATAGTAAAAAATGTTGGGAAACAAAACTGCCGATATCATATTTATTGAACAATTTGATATCCAAAATAAAGTCATATGCATGTAAACACATATATATTATTATACATGTGAAACAAGTGATACACCGTAGGTAGATAGGTAAACACCACTCACAAATCAGTGGATATGAACACATCGATCGGGGTTGGTTTTCCTCGAGCTTTAGTCAAAATCCGAGAGAGATGTAGAACTTCCCAATTAGTTGTACTACCAGAGCTAGTGCACAATCGTTGACACTCTCCACAACATGAAATGTTTTTCATCTAGGCATTAACAAGACGTATACTTACAGTGTTTACGCAGAGGACCGCAAATGTTGGGAAAGGTAAAGTGCACTTGTCTTCCCTTTAAAAATGACAACTTAGAAAAATTGTGAAGAGGATTCTTCCATAAACCATGATGCTCGAATATATTTCTTCTTCGGTCTCTTAGTATCTGCACATTTGAAATGCAGCTTACCCGTTTCGACCCTTTATTCTGATCATTGTCTCAATTACCTCTATGGAAGAAACGATTTTGCTGATTAAAGCAGAAGTATTGCCCGCACATGTCTGAGCCTCTCCCTCAAGGCCTGAGGAGCGTGACGGCTCAGCAGATTACAAGTACAGTGGTATCGCAGCTTATTTTGACTGACCGCAATGTTATTCTAACAGAGGTTTTTTATCATTGTTCAGATCCGAAGCATATATATCTCAAGATATGCGGAAATAGTCAATTCCAACCATATTAGGGCACGTTTCCACACTTTAAAGCAGTTCAAATATATATCATTCACACGCAACTACAGCGAGTACTGGAAGTAAATTTTAATCAAAAGTGACTCGTAATACAATGGTAGTGCGGGGACAGATAGCTTGCAAGGCATGCTGCCTTCTGATGCATTTAAAAGGTTGATAAATTAAAAAGCTCCCTACTAAACATTACCACGTAGCACAGAGAGTTAACACCATATCATGCAAATAATAACCCGTGTTTTCCAACATGCAGTGAACGCTTGACACTCAACTCCATCTCGGGTCTCCATACTGTTAACTGATATCGATGCCAATGGTCATTTCCTTATTGTCATCGTGCATAGGAATCTGTTTCTAGGAGCTCGGTCCTGTTTGACTGAAGGGTTTTGTTATGCACATTTATTTTGTTTACTGTTTGTTTTTGTTTTGTTTACTGTTTCCATATTGAATGGAATTGCACATATGACCAATACGCAGTCAGAAAAGGTCAGGCGATTTTACGGGTATTCATTTATTCAAATCTGCTTTGGAAAACTCCTTTGTGGTGAGGAGCATAAGCGCTGCAAATTGAATTGACGTGTGTAGTCATTTCCATCGCTGGCAAGTTGTAATAAATTTCAAAGGATCTTTTCAGCCATCTTATGTATCCAAAATGATATAATGTTACTGAATAGACATTTCCTTCCTGGATAAATCTTTCAGTCTTCGATGCATTTTATCGCATACAGAATGCAGTGAAGTTGTTTTAGTGGTTTTAAGTCCTATAAATGGAATGCGTTTTCTCCGATCTGACCATGGATTTGCTTTTATTATCAACCGCCGTATTATACTATAACTTTATTCCGTGGATAAACACCCTGTATTTTTTCATTATCTTACATCGAAAATAAATCTGCAACTGCAACGTTCAGACCACGTGTGATAGGGAAGTGTACTAGCATAAAGCAACCGCAGTCTTTCTGACCATGACAATCTTCATTATCGATATTATTTCGATAAACCAAAATGTTTCAAACAACCATACAAAACCAATACCGTAGGAGTATTGAAAATAGCTATAGTCCCTCCAAAATTGTTGCATGACCAATGCGTTGATGTTGACCAAACTAGACCGTTGTGGGGGCAACCTGGTGCCAAATGTACGTGATCACACCAGGAAGAACATGATACACGTTTCACAATACACCGGACTTACATCATTAGAAAATCGTTTTTGCGCGGACTGGAGGGTGACTCAAGTTGAGCAATAATCCATCCGTTTTCAACTTCCCTAGTCCTATTCCATGGGTATGAACAGCAGTGAAGAATGTGAATTTACACTAGAAATCCTCTTCCAACTAAGCAAATTCAGAGTACGATTCTTTTTCCAATTTTTTGCGCTTAAATTAATCATGTTTTCCAAATGTTTCGGTGAACTTTAAGGTCTTTTTTGATTATGATTGATCAGTGCGAATCAGTCAGATTTTCATGTATAAATGATTTCGCTTTTTTTGTTTTAAATGAATCATGTGAATCACATTCGGAAAGTTTACGGATGAATATCAAAGGTGCTTTTTATTGAGAAGAAAGAAAATACTACTTCCGCTTTTTGTTTGTTGTGTAGTACAAATTGATTAAATTAGCACTTAAGTAACCATTAAACAGCCCCCTGAACAGACGGGTTTGAATTTATTGTAGTGGATATTAAGATTAAATAATAGCAGTGGTTCACAGAAGACAGAACCAACAAAGTGAGTGTAGAAAGGAATTGCCAGTGGGATAATCTGGTTTCAAAAAGTGTCCACAAAATAAATCAAAAATTTATGTTTGTCAGATGAAATGGTTTGACTAACAGTACTCGCCAATGGCTTTCGACATTTCCTTGCAGTGGTGTTTTCATCATTCTTTATTACACATGAATACATACTTTCTGAGTTCCTCTTTGTCTCAGTAGAATGGATGACCTCAACACAATCTACGTCATTTAAAACCTTTTTTTCTTTCCCCAGTGTTGTGAATAGAAATAGACATGCAAATTTTATCAGGAAAAACGTGAACTAAACTACTCGTGAGAACTAAAGTACGCTTAGGAAATGACAGAATTATCATTCACGATATTGTGAAAACACCTTTGCAACGGATTTGTCCTCACAACATTCTTGAATTATTTTGATCATAACGAGCCGCCGAGGTTCCGTGGAAAACGAGATGCCCCGAATTGCACTCTTGTTCCGAAACATTCATTTATCAGAAGGGAGAAACAGAGGAGCGAAAGGGGTATCAGCCACTTCGAGACCTGAGTCAGGCATAATTCCACACCTTGACCAATTGAGATTTATAGTGTCTGTCCATCGATCCGTTGACTGATCGATAGGGTTTATTGTACAACACAGATATACGCCCAACTGAGTGAACATTTTGGACGAAATACACAATTGCTTATGAAAGCATTTCGTGAATAAAATTAGCCAACATCCACAGCTTATGAAAAAGTGAAGCAAAACCAATTTATGCAATCAGCTTCCTTGATTAATGCAGCTTAGTAAACTGATGATCATGTGCATAAATACTAAAGCATACTGGAGTTTACAGCGATAGCCAATCCTTGTTTTGTACTCCACGTCTAATAATAACTCTAATTTTGATTCATTTGACAAAGTTTACCTTACGTTATTTTCTTAAACCTCATCAAATGTACCGTGTAATTTGCAATAAGTAGCAGACGGATACCGAGATGGATACGAGTTCAAGCTGTTTCACTACGCACTGCTAACTCAATCGCCATCAACCTCGCTCAAATCAAGCGTTCGGTGGCTTGTCTGGAACGAAAAATGAACTTCGAAAAATCATACCATCGTTGATCAGTTACTGTAGTTAGTTTATTAATTTAATCAAAAACGTTGTTTGGTTAAGTGATATTTTGCACAATCAAGAAAGTTGTCGTCAGAAATGCGTAACAGAGTGAACGATCAATGGGGATTTTCTCGAGTATAATAGACAAGTAACCTAATCTACACATTATCGTTTCACAAAGGTAAAGAGCCCGTTTGAGATTTGAAATTGGCTATCGTTGATCCCTGTTCACCTTGTACAATTGTGGGTTCCAAAACCATTATCCGGCAAAATCTGCGTACAAAAGTAACAACCTTGTGTCTTTATCTTTCAAACTGAAAAGAGCACCTGGGCAAAAGAAAGTCATGAAACATGATGACATCATTATCTGAATGATAGCTGAGTAATCGATTTACAGACTTGAGAAATTACGGCTATTCATACTACTCTGGAATTGCAGTTATCGGATGGATTGAAATTTCATCACACGTGCGAATAAAATTCAGCTGTTTCCCACTGTTCGCGGATTGTCGTTGCACAAACTCTGAGCACTTAAATTGACGCAGCACTTTGAACGCCATGTACACATGTAACAGATCTGTTCAATAAAGTTCTCATGGCCGATCCAAAGAAATCAATGGAATAGAATCATAAGAATGAATTATTAGGGATTAAGTGACCTCGCTGATTTATATGGTACCACATCAAGTTAACTACGTTTAATCTTCCTAAACATTGCTACTACCATGACAATTACAAGTAGCCCAACTGATAAAAATCAAGGTAAACAACAACCATTACAACTCACCTATGCTGTGTCGAGGGTTTGAAACGAAAATCAACCACGGTTTAAAGGTTAATAAATATTGTGGTTTGCAATGAGAAACTCCTCCCGGCAGTTCAGAAGAGCAAGGCTTTTCTGACAAAATAGAGGCTACTTCAAAAAACTTCAACTGCTCAAAGTGCACATTTGGTAAAATTCAAACTCTTGTGAAGATGATGGATATTTCATTGCTTCCGCTTGGTTTTGAGTGAATTCATTTGCGTTTCATTACACGAGGTGAAATAAAACTAATTGACCAGCTGTGCAAGGCCACACTGATTTAGTAATTTATTTGGACTAAAATGTGGTAAATTAGGCGTTTCATTTGATAAATATCACCCGCAGATGACAAACCTCAAACACCTCAAAAAACGTTAGACATTGATTGGTTTTCCAAAGACATCGAATCAGACGGTCGATTTCAAGTGAACGCAGCGTTGGATCATTTTATTTTCATTTTTGGGTCCAGCGAAAATAATCACAGTTGAGACGAGGACTCACAGTTGATTTATTTTGGAATTGACTGGAGATGTTACTTCCTTCATCGATTCTATGCCTAGATGAATTACTACCTACCGTCCTGCAATAAAATGCATTTAATAAGTCATCCATTTTGGTTTGTAGACCACCTTTAGCAAACCAAAGGCTCTGGCGTAAACCATATCGTCTATGAGCAAAGTGTCATTAATCATGGTCTGGGAAACCCGGCAGTATTCCATTAATGAGCGAATTCATGCTAACTTCTTTCCTTAACATAAGATCGATAATCAGACGTGTATCAATCACATACATTTGAAAGTTGCGATTTATTTTCTAAAACGGTCTGTGGTCGATAAAATATTTTCGGCAACATGCTAGAGATTCAGACGACTTGAACAATGTCATCGATTAGATAGCCTATCGGTTGATCAGAACCCTAGGAAATCAAGCTCCTGATCACCACGGGGACTTACATTCCAATCTACAGGGACCTTGGAAACTCGCGCTAAAGGGTTTGTGGGTGTACAATGCGATATTCGCCCCGGGTGACTTGTTTTTTCCCTTTTTGGTTACCAACGGTTTTTGATATGCCCTAATAAGGGTACTCATTCTTTGTGTTTCTGCATATTTGCTGCTCCATGTTGCCGCTTCAATTTTGCTTTAATATATTCGTCGTAGGAGATGTAAGAAAATGACTAATGTACCGTTTTGGTGAGGGCTGTTTGGGAATTAGTCTAATAATTTTGGGTTTTAAGATACTCAGATCCGTTCGCCTCGAAATGTGTGTAAATTGATATCAATGTTAACTCTTCACATGTATAATTGGCGAGCGATGCAACTATGAACAGCATAAGTTAGAAGAGCCTTTTTCAAAATTTTCTACTTTGAACCAACAGCAGAACTATGCTCCATCAGTTGGCCGATAGTGTCAGCCGACGGAAGACTGTTTAACATGATATCTTACCCAAATCTATGCCAAAAAGGCAATGGAAGTTTTTTGTTTTCATCGTTGACTTATATTTCCATGGAAGTATTTTCCACAAATGATAGTCGTATGAATGAGATATTCCTCCGAAAAGCTGGTTAACCGCCCATAAACGTACGGTCGAATTTGTTCATTGGGTAAACTGTTTTTGTAACCTTTGATGCAGTTTCTTCATTGCCAGATTTTCATTTCAGCAGCGTTGTGTTTACTCTGCTAAAATCGATCTGCTTTAAGTTTGATAAAAAGCTAATAAAAATTAATTCGACTCCCATATTCATGTATTATTGGACTGTTACAAAACGTCTTCATCATTAATTCACTTTATTGTTTAATGCGTTCTTTGAGAGCTGATTTTCGTTCACACATACATGTTGTTTTTACTGCAAAAACTGTGCTCCTGTAAACACCGGAATTTCGAGTCGCGTTCGCTAGGAAAACTCTAGCGTTATGGGTGACCTTCAACCTTATATTCGCTTTATCCACTAGCGCTTCGATTTGATTGACCCCCGGAAATTGAATTCATCGACAAGGTTTCCTGGTAGAATGGGATGCTTAGCCGTGGCATTTGACCGGTCCACATCAACACAATAGACCACATCTGAAAATGAGAAAACATTCGGAAATAGTATTTCATGCCTTTATTAATCAGAAAACTAAGAAATTCGAATGGCTTTGCAAAATACATGGTTATTTTGCCAAGAGCTCGCTATTCACCTCTTTAATTCAGATCGAACCTAGTTTACTTTATCTTCTTGTCTAAAAAGAATGTCCCACATCCTGTATTTTTCATTAAGGTCGCGTTTGTCGGCGACTCGGGCGTTGCGAAATTATTTATTTATGATTTGAAACTCTGATAACTGATTAAGCAAAATAGCATAATAGGAAGGTTTCGATGAACGGAATTTTACATCGATTTAGTAAAAACGGTTAACAGAAATCAGCCGTATGCTAGCAGCGAAAATTAAATCCACTTTGCACTCCCATATTCCATCCAGTCCTCTTTTCCATAATTCACATTTTACCGGTTCAAGTAAAATGTAACAGCTGTGGTTAACTAAATTCATTTTCGAATGAACGCCGTCTCACACACGATTACCAATCACGCATCAATCCCGATTAGTTACACAACTAAACATGAAAAACCCCGTATTCAGTACTTTTGGAAGTTGAAAACATGCAGTCTGGCAAATGATTTCTTCAACAAAACATAAGCAGCAGTAAATTCATCCATTTGAATGGAATGCTTTCTACATCTGGAGGTCACAAACACAGAGAAACGGATTAAATTCTGAAAATGCTAAACATCACATTGACTCCTGAGTCAAGACGACAATTTTGTCCGTTATACCAGGTCATATGGCATAGGATCTCTGAATTGAATCTTGTGTTTGGTATACCAGTAATGCCGTTTAAGACAAATCGACCCATTAAAATGTCATTCTTGCAGTACTGATTTGACTTTCATTGACTTTCAGGAAATACATCCATAAATGTCCGTTGTTCTGTGTTGAGGTGAAACATGAAGCACGATATTCAGATAGTTTAATTGCGAATGTTATGCGATAAAATTGTGAGCTCATTGTCGCTCTATGAGTATGTAGGGAAGCTGGATATTAGAAATACTAGACGATTCAAAATGCGGATACAAAGACCAATGTTATACAATTCTGGCCCGAACGCAGGACGATTGCTAAACTTCGCTGAATGGACCGAATGTCATGGAAAATCCATCTCCATACATCTGGTTTACTGGCTAGGAATACATGTGAAACGATGAAGCAACAATGTAAGTCTGATTTTCCGAAGCACATTAAATGTCCATTATGCATTCAGGTCACAATCCATTAACGCAGGTCTCAAATCACATTTTGTACAAGAGCTGCATTTTATGGTTTTAGGGCGATCGGTTGACGAAGTGCTTTCTCCACATCAAAATATCCATTGTTGTGGTCTTACTCTTATCGTAGAACGAAGTTCGAGTAAATGTGTTGAAATTGAATGAAGTACACTGAATATCGCTCAAACTAATCAAGGTAATTAATTGCATCCCGATATAATTTGAGGATTGTGAGCATGGGAGTGCGGGGAGGGAGAAACCGGGTTTGGCTTATTTCTTCTGGTGGAGTGGGGATCTCATTTTTTATCAGCAGTCTATACTGAACAAATGTTAATTGGGACAAGCAAAAGAAAACCTTAGAATCGAATGTGATGGGTTTCGCTGCAAAGAAGATGCTTTGTTCTTATAGCTTGTTTGTCGATAATTAGCATCTTGTCTGTTGTTACAATTTCCTCATCCATTTTTTCCACAGCTGGACATGAAATTCAAATGCATTTCGCGCAATCGGTATAAAAACGATACCCACATGTGGTGCAGCAATGTCAATACAATGTTGCCGTTGTTGTCAGGTCATCGTGCAGAATCGGTGAAAAAGTATCTTCGTTTCCATCCATCAGATGAACCTCAATTGTTGTTTGATGAGATGAAACTATGTGCTTTCATCGGACACTAGGCACAACAATAGAAAGTGAATGAAAGCTGAAGCGATCATCAAAATTGACATCTGAAGTTGTTCGACCGTTAAGCGATTGCTCGAGCGGTAAGAAAACGACCAACATAATTCAGTTTTTTGGGAATTTATACCTTCATATTCTTTAGTTTACACTACTAATTCAGACTGTTTTCTTCTGGGTTTTATCTGAACCGGTTGCTCGTATACAAGTTATTGTTAGAGAGCTAAAGCACGTCTTTCTCCGACTTCAGGCCGTTATTCTTAGAGCATGTCACCACCATCACCGCAATCCAAATACAATCCGACTAATATTATTGGAACGGAAATGATTACTGGGGTTTCTGCCTATCGTAAACAGCTGCAACACACCTGAAAAATAAGTGCTCTGAAATAGCAGCGCCCGCTAACCGCCCACTCTGCATCGTGGTTTCGTTGAAGCATTTTGTGTTAAAAGAATTTTAGAACAATAACCTGACATTATTTAAGAGAAGAAATAGAACAATGACCGCCACATATCAAAGCAGACAACCGAATTGAATGGCTTGGTTCTTAAACAACATAATACTTAGTAGTGTGCTCTCATCCTGTTATGATGATGATACAAAACTGACCCAGAATGACCAGACGTTTTCCAAACTGCCCCATTTCTAAATTTTTGTTTCGTCAATATGCTGCTTTGTAATACAGATTAGTAGGTCCGATTTATTCGATCTTGATTGCTAAGATTCTGTTTGTTTTGTGGTTCAAGCCACACTCAAACCGCAGAACAAGGCTACATGGAATACGGAAAGAAAGAGCGCAGAGAGTTAGGTAGCTTATCAAAGTTCCAAATTCTCAGAAGCACAGGCGGAGCAAAGTATTGACCTATTTTCCAGAATAAGAGCTCTACATATAGGTGGTGAATCCTCATGGAATACAGAGGCATCCTGGAGTGCTGAGTCAAAAGGTGTGGGAAAACTTCACTTAGAAAATACCGAAAATGATTAGAGCAAAAATTCAAGAGAACAGTTATTCTAGCAATCAAATCAGCGGAAGCTGAATGTTTGAAAATAGTCACTCGCGAACGTTTGCGCGAGTCACTTTTACTGCCAAGTCATGGAGTTAAAAGCCAAAAGATGGAGGAAAACTGAAAGGGAGCTGTTTTTCGTCATTTAAAACAGGTAATGAACTAGAGTAAAACTCACGGACCTTTCTGAGAATCCAGAAATGTTTGTAGCAAGATCTGCATGACATATTTTTGTTGTCGACAATTTGCGTCACGCATTTTCACCAGCGCCAAAACAAGTCCCCAAAAATTAAAGATAGAAGGAGTGACAAAGTATTAATCTAACTTATAGTTGACACATTTTATCAGCACAAGGAGTACGATTGTGAACCAGCCATATTTGAAGGACTTGTTGAGTATGGGTAGTTCACTAAGGAGCGGCGATCTCTTTTATTGAAAGTGAATACATATACTGAACATTGATCGCCGTTGTCTACTCAACACACACGCAGTCGGTTCAGTTGAGTGTAGCGTTATGACTTAANTTCATTTCCTCCGCAATATCTGTCAGTCAGGATTTTCACGTGGAGCCGTACACAACGGGGTATGGTATAACGGCGTTTCACAAAATGTTTTCATAGTCAACGATTTTGATTCTCAAAATGCATTGTCGCAAGGTTCCTCGAACTGATGAGTAATTTTGTATTTATACTTTGATGCTAGACCAATCCAAGCAAAAAGTAGCATGTACGCACAAACCCCAGGCTTCATTCCATTTGAGTTCCTGCTGTGAAAATGTAGAACGAACGAATGTAGAGCAATTTGATCTATAGTGATCTATAGTTCACGACTACAAGTAAATTGGATATTGTTAATTGAAGTTTGGAGAAAACCGTATTATCCGCATTCCGTGATGATTCACATTCACGTACTGTCAATGAATATTTACCAGTGTCATTATTTGGAGTGCGCAAATGTGACCATCAACCATTTGATAACTGAACAAAAATTTCATTTGCGTTACTGTGAAATGAATATCCTTTAGTATGTCCAAGGCTTATAAAAGTAAAAATTAATGATAATAAACACCATATTTGCCATATAATCTTCGTGCGGTTCTTATTATCTATAAAATTCCTTTACTTTATTAAAAGTGATCTTCAGGATAAGGTGAAAGAAAAACATGTAGAGTGAGGATCAAGTTGCTGAAAGGAGACAGAAATTTAATAAACAACAGCTAAACATTATCCACTTGAATGAATGCCTAATTATAAAGGTGAGCAAACTTTTGACCGAAATAAATCGCAACCTATGTATCTCAACAATTGCAATGGAAACCAGTGAAACATTGACTTTCACGGGATAGACGTGTCCAAGGAACTATGCTAGAAATTTACTCCTAAAAAAAGGTTTGTTCTATCAACATGCAGTTTATAAATACATTTGAAAATGACAAATAGTACAGATGATTGAAAATTTACCACCATGAATGTCCTAATGAAACACGATGGCACCCGGTAAATTGAAAGGCAATTGCTAGAGTGAGAGACACCCACAGAGTAACGCGCGGACATACTTACCAAACTGTGCGGTTCGTTTGCACTTTGCAAACAAAGTCATAAACTGCAAACATTTGTTGAAGGTTTCGCCGCAACAGCACGTGATCGAATGCATCAAGCTAAACTAGAACTGAACTCCAGCGACCGCGTTACACGCACTGGGACAGTCCCGTGCGGACAAAAGTTGTTGTTGTCGGTGGTGGTGGTGGTGGTGGTGGTGGTAGTAGTAATGTTGGTGACTGAAGCGAACGTTTATTACCCGATCGTCTATGCGATGATAACCGGTTCACTAATTCCATTCAGAGGTGGTCGGTTCAAAACGAGGTGGAATGTGCCGGGTCTCTGTCCCACATCATATTTCTCAAAGAATAATCACAAATAATGAGATAATATTGTTCATGACAGAAAGGTATATGGTACGGTAGCATGCGAACAAAATTCATCTGTGTTATTGAAATGGCGTTCAACTGACCTCTGTCACACCTGAAACTTTGCTCACCATCCCACAAATGCACAAGAAGTTCAAAATGCCATGTGGAACCACCCAGTACGGCAAGTTGGTTACCGATGGGCACTTGTTTTCGCGGACCCGTAAATACAAACCA
>UZAN01039524.1:130798-146536 GCA_900618425.1 Echinostoma caproni
ACCCGTAAATACAAACCATGTTAGGTATGCGTTTTGGGATCATAAGTTGAACTCTGTTTTCACAGTTCCAGAAACATTTTTTACTTCTGTACACCGATATGTGGAGCTGATGCCAAAAGATGGTCTGAGCAACGTGACAGGTGGATCAGGAAGACCAGTGTTGCACGTGATCAGATAAATGAATAACATAAATGAATGAGAGAAACCAATAATGAGACAGATCAACATATTTACTCACGTGTTTTGAACTTACGGATGGTGTGTTGGTTTCCTGCTTAGAAAACATGCTCTTAATGGTACAGTTAGTTTCAAGTTTTGGAAAAATGCCCCAGGGAAATCAACATAAATTGGAACGTCGAACGCTACTATCTGACAAACTTCAGTTCATTTCGAGATCAGAATACACCAAACAAAACCTGGAGAATGTGTGTGAGGATAATACCATCGGATATTTGATTTCCATCCAATAAATGTTAACTCGGTGCTTTGAATGTTTCAACTTTTAAATTTATGCATATCTCAAGTGTATTTGATGTGTGGTTTGTGAATGACGATCGTGAATCAGCTGAGGCAGCTCAATAAGATATCTGCAACGTTAACGCGTCGTATGTGCAATATTTCGGTCATCTACCACTGCAAATTGTCAACTGTCTTTGCATTCACATAGGATTTAGGGACAACGATTGTTCTCGTTGTATTTTTCCGGTTGTTACAAGCTTTTATTCTATACTGTGAGGGTGAATTCGGATTAGCACTACGGGATGGTTGTAACATTTATACATGAAGAACTGGTATCCACTGGATCTGCTCCTCTTTCTGAAGCAGTTTCTCATGGCCGTTCGTTGTTCCACCTCCGACGGAAACACGGAAAACGATCAATAGTTGTTTGCTCGATATTATGTACTCCGTGGGAACCATCCCATACGAAATACACCAAATATAAATTGATTCACCATAAGCTTGTCATTGAAACGCCCATTTTGAGAATTACAAAAATCTATTTCCGATACGATTTTTCTTCCCTTGAAATGACTGAGCATGCACAGTTCGAGCGGAGGAAACTCCCGGTAAATGCAATCATGCATAATCTGTAACAGAAGGAGACTTACCAATGATTTGTGTTCATCTACCAAAACGAGTCCAGCTGATGCTGTCGGTAACATTGACTACACATTCCAATGCGGAGGAAAGGAGCAGTACTGTGTCATACGAATGCAAAAATGGCAGGTCTAGCCAGATTACCCGCATCTGACCCAGGTTCAATCTCACCGTTCAGACTGTAGGTCGCCACTCAGACGCGATGCTCGTGAACTGTCTGGCATCGTGATGCAACGGACGACATTGAGAAAGAAATGCAGCGGGAAGCCTAGTCGTACGCAACCAGATGCGTTCGGAGACGCGCCCATACAATGGCGACCCAAATAGATTATGGGCAATCTGAGTTGTGGACGCAGGTATTTAGGGAAATAGTTGAGCCAACAAAGCCCGGACTGGTCTCGTGCGCTGATTCGTCCATGCCGGTTCGACAAAACCTCCCACTGGCGCTTAACCAATTGCTGTCTGGCAACAGACACTCGATATGTTCTCCCGGCTGTCTGTCCGTAACATGTATGAATATGTGTGTTTACGTGTTTGTGTGTGTGTTTGTGCGCATGCATACAATGCCATAGATGTCCAAGCGAAAGAGCAACGCGTGACCAGTGTGCCAAGCGACCCATAGAGTACGCATATCCGCAACCACAAACGCACGCACATGAATATTCACACACACACACACACACACACAAACACAAACACACACATACAGGCAGCAAAACACACGCCTCTATTCACATACACATTTCCTAAAGATAGAAAGAGACTGGACCACAATGAAAGCCACACCGGTCTGGCAACACAACGAAAGTCAGACAGGATACCGCGTGCGTGGGCTAAACTCGGCAATCCGGGCAAATTTCGGGCAAAATAAATGTATGTACACATACAGACACTGATGGGCGGTCGGGTGGTTGGGCTCGTGCAGTCTCCATCACATCATTGAACATTCAGTATTCGATCAAACCCCTGGCTTCCGTGTATCCGACGTGCCCAAAACAACCTAAAGGACGATACTAACGGAAAGAAAACAACGCTCCGTAACAACAAACCGCTATAACTTCAAAGTCGCCAAGCTCAACTACAACAACACTACTCCCAGTGTGTGTGTATGTGTATGTACGGCGAGGTCTGCGCGAACAAATAGGACAGGGCGTGTTTCCTTCGCCGATCGCTTGGCAAATATCCCACATTGTGTAATCATGTATTTCAGACTGGAAAGTACCTATCAACGGGGAAGACACGTATGGTCCAGAATCAAAAGTGGCGCTCAATTCGCGCTAGATAATCGCAGTAGTAGTATGGCTAGTAAAGATTGAAATAAGTTAGTTGCCATGACAGTGGAGAATCTTTTATTGCAGCCCGAGACTATTGTGCATGGGGTATGTTGTGACAGAATGTGAAAACTATATAATATCACTCATATGCCTATACGCCCTTCTCCATAGGCGGGTCACTCATCAGAAAAATCACCCAGCACTTTTTAAAGGTAGCTGCCGATTATTCTATACAAGTGACATAATATATAGGATAATCTGTGCATATGCGAAGACTTTTATGCGGGATTATAAATTTTAGAAGAACATATTTCCTAGAGAAAATAGAAATGCAGCCGGCGACTATAAAACCGTTCCGAATTTTCGTCTTCTAGATACTTCAGTAACCAATAGATTGATTCCAAGCAATTAGCTGAATGGAAAACGTGGTGTTAATGCTTTTTTATTGGGTGATGGAAATCTAATGAATAAAATCAGAAATAACTTCCGAATTGCTTAGAACTTCGCTGCTCTCAAATCACCATAAGACTCACAATTTATATGTATTCATGCAACCAGTTCCCTTTAATATTTTCGTGAGAGAAAGAATAAGCAGCATGATCACAGGATGTGTTGAATTTAACTATTTCGTGGTAATCTCATCAGCTATGTACATACATTCGGATCACCGTTGGTTAAAGGAGTGACAGGTTTGGGGATAGGCTGATATCTTCATAGAAACCTGGAGAATACAAAACTGCGGCAATGCATAAAAAGCACATACTTCTACGCCCGTTACGTGGATGACAAATTTGTCATACTGAAGGACAGCGCACAACCGCTAGTAATGCTTAGAAAACTCAACCATTCACATCTGAATATTAAATTCACGATGGAGCCCGAATCCGAATATTCCTTCCACTTCCTGGACGTCAATTTGACAAGAAAAGAGGACGGATCTCTCATCAGATCCGTATTTCACAAGCCGACATGGACGGGATAGAATCTTAATTTTAGAAGTGTCTGTCCAATGTAATACACAGTGCACAGTTTATTCTCTAGAGCCAGGATAATCTGCCCCTGTGAAACGTTGTAGGTCGACGTTCGCTGCGTATCCACGGCACTGCACGAAAACGGATACCCTAAAACGTTTATTTCAAAGTATGGAGCACCAGTGACTAAACTAGAACCAGGTGACACCGCTTCGAAAAAAGCTATTTTTGCCAACATAGCGTTTCAAAGTGATCAAAATGACAGGCGAACGTAGGGTAAAACAAGTGATTGAAAGAATGTATAACGCTGCCTCCCTCACAATGCTGCACAAACCGAAGCGAATACTCACTGAATCCAATCTAGACTCTTCAGTTACCTCCTCCTGTGTTTACTTATTTCAATGTACTTGCGGTAGCTAGTACGTTGGAAGAACTGAGAGACGATTGTCTAACAGGGTAGCACAGCATGTACTGAGACATTTGGCGTCTAACGGATTCAAGTTTCCGTCTAGTTCAATCGTTCCGTATACACTGCATTGCAAAGAATGTGACAAACCTGGGCACGGCTTTCGTGTCTTGATCCGCCAGAAAGGTTGCCGTCTAGTACGGTTCGCTGAAGCGGCTGCCATTCGACGTAACAAACCCGATTTATGTAAACTGACAGCATTTGTGGCTAGCCTCGCGTTGTCCGCTGCTAGGTGTCACTGTCCCCTCCCTCCACCCTGCAGTGATTCCGCTCCGTGCCCCTATGCCCAATCCGGTTCATATTAGCGACCTTTGGCCTTCGTATCGGTTGATTTCTCTTCCCCGTGTGTGTTCGCCTGTCCCGAAACCCGTAGCTCTCTCAACCAAACGTGATCCGAATGTATGTACACAGCTGGTGAGATTACCACAAAATAGTTGAATTCAACACATCCTGTGATCATGATGCTTCTTCTTGCTATCATGAAAATATTAAAGGGAACTGGTTGCATGAAAAATGCAGTGAAGCTTATACTGAACTCTTTGGGATAAAAGCAAACCATGCGTCGAAACTAAGTACATGATGTGAGGCCAAATTATCTGATAAACCAGTCCTGGAGGCTCCTTCAAAGGAAAATATTTTGCGTTCCTTTAAGTAGTTCTGTCCCTCCGAAAGGGGTCCAATTCGTCTAAGACTTGTTGCAATTTCGATGACTGTATGCAGTAAATCATCTAGCATTGTGATTAGATTACAAATCTTGACTACCAGTAAGTAGTTTTGCTGAAACTCAAAATGTATACGTTTCCGAACTGGAGTCGACATATTGCAACCAATCACTGGCGGGGGGTCGGCGGAATAGCCGTGCTCCGGAAAACAGGAACAGTATAATTTTTTACAATCATCTCATGCCCGCAATTGCTGATGATAAAAAATGCGTAACTAGGACTCAAAGAAGAGCTTAAATTAACAGTACCATGCTATAAACGTTGATTACTGAAGAAGATGCAGATAAAGATGACAACTGGTGTCTGTACGTTTCGAAATGAAATTGCTCATTGTATGAATCAAGATTAAAAAAAACTCTGCACAATCGGGATAAAGAGTCTATCTATGGAATTTTGATAAACTGATCACTCTATTGCACGTGGTTTACTTCTGATTTTGGTGACTCTTGATTCAGAATATAATTGATATAAGCGAGCGAACGCTCGGTGTCATGTTTATCACCAACTCGCTAATTCTATTCTTTGATCAGCAGTGGAAAATTCAGAAATCAAGCGGAAAGTTCAGAAAACGAACCATGGATAGGTATACGTATGTAATGAAAATTTGCCATTATAAAGGAAAATGAATAAACGGAACGGTGGAATTTAAAAACGTTCCTCTATTCACACCGAGAACCAATTCTTGTATGGCCACAAACATCAGTGCTATAAAAGTATAGGTGCATCCACTATTTTACGGCCAAAAAACAGTTAAATTTGTTAATCTTGTAATCAAGGAAATATTGGTTGGCAGAAACCCGGAATCATGTTTTCTGTTAGGTTTCTTAGTTGATTTCGCTTAGCGTTTTCTGACTCCCACACGAATGACTGATTTCCATATACAAATAGATCAGTTGAGACCCGGCTATTCTTAGGCAGCTTATGTGCACATCATTGTTGTCACCCACCGCTTGTTTTTGCCTGACGGATGCCACCCACCTCGGTAACCTTGACTTGAAGTTAGTTTTGTGACTGTCGACATTAAGTACCATCGCAATGACTGAACAGAGTTTCCCTGGAATCATAAGAACACTTTCGTCTGTCATCATGCCTGTGTATGCACTATTTTCTTGTCAAGTACAAGCCAATACCCCGAGGGATGCAAATTAGACAAATCTGCTGAAATACACAGTCAGGGGAGCCATTATATGACTAGACTGACAGAAGGTTAACACGCACGCATGCCTGATGCGCAGTAGAACCAGGAAACCGCTCATTTACTTCTAAGGATATTTAGATCGTTTAGTTTCTGACTTATATTACTTATATCCACAGTCCTTCATTACATTTTCCTTAATCCTTTCCAATTGCATGACAATGAAAATGTCATGCTGAGCACCTGGGTCGACTTGAATCATCTACTAAGGTGTAATACAATTTCATCCGTCCAATCCCAAACTTAATTATCATTGCATGAGCTTTGTTATTTCGGCGCACTTACTTGCCACAGGATTACACTTTTGCCTTGTTTTGTCGGGTTTTAGCTAACTTTGAGTTCAGAAATATGTGACACTAAACTCAATTGTCCATCAGCTAAAGGTATTCAATCCTAGGTCACTACCCTATCATTTGACACCGAACACCTCTATTCCTGTTTGTAGTCCTCACGCGTCCGAAGCAAAAAGGCTGCGTTAAATGCCACTGTTTCAGGATTGCTCTAGGCATGATAAATAATTCAGCTTTTACATACTGAATGTATTATTTGGTTTCGGTGTTTGCTGACACTTACCGCCCGATAGTGCACGACATTGCTGCATTATCATACTTTATGGGCGAGTACCTCCTGTCCGGTTGTCATCAAGCGACCGTTTTCACTGCTGCAACAGCTTTTGCTGTTATATTCACCTTGGCAAGCTATATGTGGTTTGTATGTTGCAACCGTGGTCATTCATAGGGTCTGATTTTTAACTCATCTTGTGCCTGATCGATGAATCACAGCTTCCAAAACCGCAGGCCGTTAAGATGTCACACAACACAAAGAGCCAAACTGTTGTCATATGTTGTCTGTTCCAGAGTTTTAAAACTATCACTCTCGGGGGTATTTATTCCGGACTATGAACTTACGGATTATATTCTTCGCTATTTTGTGGCACAGTGTGTATCCGAGCCTTGCTTTGTTGGTTTTTCTGGTCTCCCATATAGGTCAACACATTTTACCGTGGGCAATGTAGGTAATATGTTCTTACACCCAAAATCATTGGAGTCCATCTGATGAAATTCCTTCCTTATACATAGAGATTACCGACGAAAAAATGGTTAACAACGATGAAACTTGTCTTTTGAACATAATGAGAAATTTTAACAAATCACTATCCTCAATTATGAATATATTTTTAAAAGTTATTTGGGAAAACTGAATTAAAGATAATGAATACCCGTTGGAAATAATTATACATTTGATAGGCGAAGAACTGAGGTTATAATATCTTCTACCGATACAATGAGATAAATAGAACTGCCAGGAAATAAAGCACCATCCTTCATGCCTATCGTTCGCTTCCATCACTTGTATACATTTTTAATAGGTCCCTTTTTGTTTCTGTGGTGACCATGTAGCACAGTTCGTCGGTTGAATGGCATCGTACCACAGGCTCCCTTAACGAGACTAAACTTTTCCACAATATTAGCAGCTCAGCTTTATTATTTGTTCATACTGATGTGGCATCCGAGAGAAGAATATTGGTACATACTAGAGGGATGAACGCGAACAGCTCAAGATAGTGCGACTGTCATCCGCAAATTGAACAGGTTCTATTCTATATATCGACTAGCACCTAAATCGGACGAGGCCCTGGTAAAACATTTTAAATGACGTACCACGGAAGATGAGCATTCAAATGAGACCGATTTCAATAGTGAACAGTTCAGAAAACGGTCACTGACCTAAAGAGAGACTGTGAAAAATTTGGTGATGGTTGCACGATGTGCTCGGTGTAGTTGCCTAGTGTACAATTACCCAACGGAAAAGGTAATTAAAAATCACGCTTTCCAACAACAGACGAAGTGACCTTTACTACGTGACGACTTGATCATACCATCTGAATTCACAAACTGAAAATGTCAACTTGACTATCGAAGAAGTGCTTATCTTTTACTCACGAATTCCGGTTATTAATGAACATATTAATCATGTAATTAACGCAGATTGTCGCCCTTAGGTAAATATCATTGTGTATCTGAAGACTGATAGAGAATTTTGATCGAACACTTTACAATACTTTAAACTTTCGTTGTGACAACAGCCCATTTATTTGCTTATTGTGACCTCCACAATCATCAGCAACAACATAGTACCTCAATTTGAATTGATTTCACATTCATTTCCACGAGAAACCGAACACATATGCGATTTCTTCGGGCATGGAAGTAAACAAGTGAAAGCAAATGTTCATCTTGAAAGCTGCATTCTTATTTGATGACGCCAGTTACAGAGCCAGGCAGTCTACCATTGACAAATTACTGGTAAATGACTTGGCATAAGCTTTTAATGGTTTCTGACAAGTATCAAGAGACAATTGGGCTAGTGGACGCAGAAATTGTCCCTTGATGACGGATAAGCTAGAGTGCCGAATGTAGACCGAGTCTGGGGGTAGACAATACCAGTTGGTGGACAGAAGGTTCTTCTTAGACAGGTTTATTAGCAGACTGCCAGGGAGCAGTTACACAAACCCCTGCAAGACGGTAACACAACCGATCCTCAATTAAAGTTGAGTTTCCAAGCGCCTTACGGTATTTTGTAAATGAAGTAATCTACCAAGCACGGCGTTTCTTTCTGAAAAGAAAATTCACAAATCACGAAGAAAAGCTGCCTTACAGTGAAATCTATACTTATTTGCTCCATTCTCTTGATATGCCGCAGGTTACATAAACGGAGCAGCGCGGTATCAATCAGAAGAAAATGAGGGCACAACTCTCCTCAGGACTGCTTGCAAATGCTGTCGGTTTATTTCAATACAGTTATGAAAGATTTTATGAATACAGTCATGAAATAAAAAGGAAAATGGCTAATTTGAAAATGACCTACCCAGTGACTCCTGAAACAAACCGATTACTTCTCTTAAGGGAAATTTCTCAATAACGCATTCCGTTATGTTTGGTTTGCCAAGGTTTTCGCCCTCTTGTCAAGTGCGATAGCCTATGCCATTCCGGTGTCGTGAATCCAGTTTCAAATTGCCTTGTTGCCCAAAATTTAAGCCGGAAATAGTTGACCCTAAACAGATGCACTCATCAGGCATTTCATTCTTACAGATATGGATCCCTGTGTTGTGTATTTTGTATAGCTTTTGCAAGCATTGAAGCTTACATTTCTGTTAAAAAAACTACACGCCAATCATCACAGAGAACATATTCAACAGGGGAAAATGTTTACAGGTATGGGGACATTTCATACTTCAAGGTTAAGACAAAGTTCACCCCTAACTGTCTCTTTGTTTGTGAGTAAACGTGCAAGAAAAAATAGTGCGGGCTCTCAATCAGACAAGCATTTATCTGAATATTCCAGTTGACTTATACTATTGACCCACACTAAATGACATCTTGACATATTCATACTTGAACTGTAATTAAATTAAATTGGCTGTCATTTTTTGGTTCTGAAAGATTATTAACTTGAACCTTAAATCATTTCAATGAATTATGCGAGGGCATTTTTCATGTGCTATGTACTTTTTCCTGACTTGCAAGTTTTGGTGTGCAAAGACTGTGATTAAGAAGATTCAAGGAAATTAAAATTATTCGCACAGGTAGACGTATTCCTACCTAAATTATCGGCAAGTGAAATGTGTTTTAGTCCCCTAAATGAATGTCCGAAAAACCTGATAGAAAACTAGCCCGCATATTTTAATCCTGAATACGCAGGTCCCATTAGACTGTCTTATGAGAGCACGGCAAACATTGAACTTCACACCGTCTGAATTTCCTAATATTTTTTTCTATGTTAGGCAACTACCACGCATAAAACTTCGTTTGTTATAATTTTGTGTTAGAAGTATTTCACACAAAACAACAAGAAACAATTTTAAATGTGACCTTTCAAGGTCAAGCTCAATCAACATTCCCGCATTGTTCATTTGTTTGAGGTTTGTCAATGAGAAGTTCGCTTGTGAATACAATTGAGTGAAGTCTGATTAAGGGGGTCATGGTCAAACTGCTTTTATTTCTTAAAGACTTTTTCAACGGTATTTTTTTCATTTTAAATATTTTATCAAAAAAATTTGCGGAAGATAACCATTCTTGTTGTCGCGACTATTGCAGCTGCCCGCTACTTTGAAATTATCATCCATTTTGAAATATTCCACATATACAGCTAATAACAATATATGGCAAATGGTGTGAATGAATTTGAGATTATTTTTCTTATATTTCCGTTTCCGGTTAATTAAAAATGGTACCAGAGTGCATTTAGACAAGTGCGTGAGTGATTTCTGGTGCCATCCTAACTGTTTTAACTAGTACATTCATTTGCGTTTCCAGTTTCCCTGACCGTTACCAATAGCAGTCGTTAAGACAAAAATGTTGAAAAAAGAGGTCTTCTTTTATCACAAACTTATCGAATTTTCTTTCTTCATTCCACAAAATATCGGATTCACTTTCGTAGATTAGCGCATTCAAACTGAAAACCTGTTTCTCACCTCGCAATGCAACCCAGTGTTTAGTCTGAGGAGCATGCAAAGTCAAGAATGGCCAATTTAATTCACTTTCCGGTGCATCACCTATGGAGGAATGTATAGAGAAATGTACAGAATATAGGGAAAGCGCAAAGATAAACAGTCAATACCCTTAGGTCTTCAGAATGATTTCTTTGAGATGATCTTGATCAAGCCCTATCGGGCTTGAGACAAAACACGAAACGAAATTTAGAAGACAAATTAATTTCATCAGAGAATCATCCATCGGTAATCGTTTATCGCGCTTTGGTCTCCAGTGTACGGATGGTTTCGTCGTCGCATTTTCCATTTAAGGCACGAATTTCCTACGCATAATACCTGTAAACTTGAAATTGTAATTCTCGCAGGAGCCTTTGCACACTCAGTTATCTCTCGCTCGCCTTAGGTACTCTTGAGCTTTCATTCTAACGACGACGCCATAACTGGTGGGGGGAATAGCTATCTTATAACTGCGTAAAATTCTCTTTTCAATCCATCCGAAAAAGTGTCATCCGGGCAGGATTATTAGTCCAATTATCTGGGGGCACAAACACATCAGGTGTGATACTCACTCGTTGTGAAAATCGCAGTTGTAGAAACACAAGACAGTAGTTCCATTACTAACGTCTTACACGGACTACCATTTACAACCATCCCGTCACAGGTGTTTGTCATGGTATGAAAGTTGGGGTGAGTCTGGCAGTCTTGCCACCTGTTAGATTAAACGCAAAAAGCGCATTTTCATTGACCACTAATAACTCTCGCGGACAACTAAACGCACACAGCTTATGCGGAATTTCGGTACATTTGGTGTTTTCCAGATAATTTCAGTGGTCCTTCAAGAAGTAGGCGGATTGCTTGCAATGGGGTCACATGTGCTTACCTATGCGTAACATTTAACAACTTTCACAACGGAAGAAACGATGAGTTGTTTTATGAGAGAAACAAGTAGATTTTTCGATGGAATCCTCGCACACGACATGATGGCCGTTTAGTCGAGAAATCAGTCGTGGACCGCGATATTGTGGGGGGGGGGAGGAGAAAACTGCGCTTCGAGAGGACTCTCTCTCTCTCGGGAGTTCGGGTGAGCATTCTATTGTTCCCGAACATAGTGTAAATCGCACGTGGATGTTTTTGTTGATCCCAGCATTTATCTCGCTTTATAAGACAATATCTTGAATGAAATGTAGCAAAATTTCCAAAATAAAAAGATTATTTTGCACGAAATCGCATTGCTTATTATCTTGTAAATTGAGAAACACAACTCTTGTTTGGAGAGAAAAAATACCGCAATTTCCAATCAGAAACAATGTCGTTTTGTATTGGCTTTGGGAATTTTCTTTACTTGTGTTTGATCTACCTACTGAACAATGCACTGAAAATAAAATTTTCAGCTAGTATCTACCGCACATTTTTGCTCAAAAATTTGCGTTAACACAGGTCGATTGTATTTTTCGTGAGTTTATCGAATTTTAGATTTACTTTTTTCTCATAATTGAGCTTATGGCTATTTTACTCCCTCATAATTCGCCATCTGATTCAAAGAGGTAATAGCTGACGCGGTGAAATTGATACCACCGGAAGAAATGATCTGTCACGAATATTTTGAGCTCTGCCCTATTAGAGCCAGATCGTTCAAATCAGGTAGTAAAACAAAAGCCGCCAATTATTTTTGTTCATAGATTAAACCTAAGTTGACAGGTCGTTTAGATCACCAACCAAATTCCTTTTAATTGTTAATCCTTCTTGTCAAGAACCGACTTGAATTCGATTTCCATTGGAACAGGAAACTCAGGTTTTCATTCTTTGTTCTTCTGTTTGCGTTTGTGCATGCATTCGTTTCTATCGAGGGTTTTTCGGTGTGAAAGCAACCTTGGTCTGTTCCGATCTATCCGTTGTCATAACTACACAACAACAATCAATATGATTTTTGGGTGTGAACTGTCTTCGCAACGAACAGGGTGGATTTGCGGGTGGCAAGGTGGGTGAGCAAAATCGGAGATGTGACAAGAGGGAGGATGGATGAGATCACTTATGAGCGGATAACAGGCACGGTTCAGTGGAAAATTAGTTTTATGTTGTTTATCTACTAGAATGTGGCTATTTCTGTTCTTCAAGCACAGTTAGCAGACCGAACTATGTGAAGCATCGTTTGATCTGTAACCAAATGCCGATAATCATTAATTTGGTGCAGAGCATTTAATAGTTTTTCTCGGTCTCTGAAGGAAAGTTTCCAAAAAATTCTTATCTGATCCAACAATGAACGCATTCCTAATTTGAGAAAAGGAGGACATACTTTTGTGTGCTGTTTTGATATGTAAACTGTGTGAGCGAAAGATTTAGCAAGTAGATGCCAAATTTTTCGCATCACAACAGGTATTGTATTGATTGATTATGCCTGTTCACAATCCGTGAGATTCTGCTTGACAAGCTTAAGTGAGAAGAAGAAGAAGGCAGACCACTGCCTCATTCGAAAACTCATTTCATTCTGATAATCGAACCTACTGGCATAACTCATGATCTACAAATGTTGTTCGTGTTATAATATTTCGTGATTAGTTAGCTCCTTGAAAGATTCATAATCTCACAGTTTGAACTGATTCTGACCTTGACTAACCAGTAGATTTTGAATTAATCGATGCGCAATGAAAAATGTATCATTCCTCATCGTCCGCTTAGATACCAACTAAAATAATTCACCGACGACCAAATCGAATGGTTTTCTTGTTCAGTTAAACACACTTTTTAAAATAGTCAATGAGAATACTATGTTTAACACAAAACGACATACATCAATAACGAGCATCACTCTATTAAATAATTTGTGCGATTCTCTTGGTTCTTTTTATTTTTCCTCTTGATTTCCTTTTATTGAATTTACAATTTACAATTTTCAAGAAGAGGGAAGCAGCCAATTAAAGGGCTGCCATACAACACATAACGGAGAAATTTAGACTGCCGTGGTGGACTTCAGGCACACGCCCTTTGGGGGGTGATAGCTTGGTGACTGTATCACCGGGCCACCATCACCTGTAATCCGTACTCCGTATTATCCCATCATGATCTCACTGCTACCTACAGCAATCCTAAACTTTACTTGTAGAGAAACTGAAACTGCTTCTGTCAGATTAGTTCTCCTTTATCTACAGTACTATTGAGAGAAATCGATGTACTATATCTTTAAACTGAAGTAGATCACTCTGATTTGTGTTATCTTCAAGTAAATGTACGTCTAAATTCGCTTACATCTTTATCGTTTAGGCTCATGTGGATAACGTGTTACTATGTTCATAACAAAATGATGTGGAATATCTTATTGCATTTTCTCAACGGCAGAAACGAGTTGCAGCTAGTTCAAACACGCACATACCTTGGCTAAGTGAACCTCACCAATTCCGATGACGTGTATGGTTAAAGTGACAAGTCAAATGGTCCGGCATCGATGGTGATGATAATGGTGATGACTCGGATGACGATGATGATGATGACGATGAAGATGATGATGATAATGGTGATCTGTTATTTGGCGCATTCTTTTGTGACCGAATATCATGAACACCAGTTTCGTGAAACAAAATTGTACTGAGAATTAAGCAATCTTAAATTAGTTACTTTTTTTTATTTCATAGATGGTGCTAGACAATATTTCTGATTGAAAATCACTTGCTTAGTATCGATCCCAAGAACCTTCATCCACATATCGATCGAATTCCACTCGTTTCACTCTCCTCTCCTACCCCCAGTGAACCCTGCTTTTGTAGAATCGTATTGAGATTCTTATTTTTAAGCGCATACATATATCTATGAAAAAGTCGCCAAATTTCAGCTTTATTGCTCAACGCGTTTTCCAGTAACTCTGGTCCCAGTATGATTCACAGTCTGCTTATCTGCTGAGCTTACCATTAAATAAAGTCGTTTTGATGCCTCTGAAACAGTTAATAGAAGTTGGCAAGTCGATTAAATATCAGCCTATCAATGAATTTGAAACATTTAGTCCTCTTTATCCAATTCCTTAAAACAGAGAGATGTTAACATTTCTTTTAATCTCTACAGTCACTACAGAGTAAAATAATCTGGTATTTACACAATAAAGCTTTCTTACTAAGGTAGTTCGATAGACCATTGTCAGGGTAGCGGAGGGGAATCATTATCCAAATGTTTCAGACACAATCAGTCAGACAACCCCCCCTCCGCTACCCTGAATATTGTCGGTTGTAATACTGTGATTATCAAAACTTTCTTGTATATATACCAGATTGTTTTACATTTTAGCGACTGAAGAGACCAAAAGAAACGTTAAAATTTCACAGTATCCATTTTCTCTCAGTTCTATCAATCGATGAATCGAAACGGTACTACAGGATTTTTGGTAGGTTGACGTTTGAGCTCCATCACGAGGTCACAATGGTCGATGGCTCAGAAACAGTTTCAGCCACAACCTCAGGATACATTAATATACATAATCATATGATAAAAGTGTAAAAATTAGTTCTCGTAAATCCAGTTTATTGTTTTCTTATTTCTTTTCATACATACCAAAAACACTGAAGATATGACCTCAACTGATAATCACGCGACTTCAAAAATTGCAAAGTTCTGCGAGCAGGTAACAGTGAATACAAACATTCGTTGCTAGCTCTTATATGACCAATAAAAATAAGATATTCGAATACTAATCTAGATTATAGTAAGTAAAAAGCATGTGATGGTGTATAACTCATGATTTCACTAAAATACAGTCTTCAATTACCCTTATTTTTACCACCAGGGGGTTATCACCACTGAATCCAGAATCACCTAAAACGATCGCACAATGTGAAGCGATCTCATCTCCTCAACCCTTGATTCCTCCAGCAAAAGCATCATTCTTCGCNGAAACTGATTCGGTACAAGCCGTAGCGTAAGAAGGATTTGTCTACGTTTGGTTCAAAACAGAATATGAGGCTTCAATATCGCGCCTCGTTGTACATAGTCAAATTTAGTCCTGCATTGTTGCTTGAAATTCGAATGATATTCCGGAATGATTGTCCGGGTTGTCGTTAGACTGTATGAATTAACGCTTTGGGTTGCCCACTGTTTACCAATTCGACAGTTTTGGTACATCCAACTGTTCTTTCTATCAGCGAAATTTTAGTAATGATATGTAGAGACTCCCCTGCCATAATCGGTTTGATGACTTGCGCCAATACCTCTCATCCGTTGTTTTAGTACCTGTGACTAAGTGTCCGCAACCGTGTACTTTTCATATAGCAAATAATCACCCAGATTTTCTCGTACAAAACTTTAGTTGTGCTTGTGGCGTCCTTAGTCCACAGGCATACGAATGGTCCCGGTTCAGTCGGTAATGATCATCTTTGTCCGTCCAACTGTCGCCATCTACGGCACACTTCTGAATTAAATTATCAGCTACATGAACGAACCGCCGCTCCTTTCCTGCTTAGAAAGACTAAAATCGATGATGTCGATATTTGGGTATCTTATTGTTTATCCAAGTATTCGGATTCCGAATTAACTGTTCCCTCT